>CAHIKZ030002239.1:280000-440830 GCA_903632075.3 Acanthosepion pharaonis | reverse complement strand
GAAAAGAAATTTCCTTTTCCCCAATCCCCTTTTCTTTTTTGGTTTTCATTTTTGTTTTTAAAAGAATAAATATCATTTCCCTATCTGTTACTGTTCAAGCCACTCAAAAAACTATGAGAGCAAGGGATAATGTACAAAGAAAAAAAAGAAGATGATAGGATGGTCAGAAAAAAAAAAAAGTTATCTTGAATTTTTTCAGACAAAACACCATTATTAAATCTTGAATTTTTTAATTGTATTTTTTATATCTTTTTATCATAACAATTATATCTTTACATTCTAAAAACTTAAGTTCATTGTGCTTTCAAACACATTCAGATGAAAATATTTTTTTATATTTAATTCTAATGGTTAAACAAAAATTATCTGTTGAAATCTAAGAAGTCATTTAAATATTAAATATTTCATTTTCTCTACACTCTAAAATTTGCATTTTAAATACCATTCGAAAATCTTCCCATAAACTTTTTTTTTTAAATTTATCAGGTCATTTTATAAAAATATTAATTTTCATCTGAATGTGTTTGAAAATACAATGAACTTGAGTCAGAAGTTTAGAAATAGAATATAACATGTTCCATATCTTACCTTTATCTCTCATTAACTTTTACAATCACTGGCTTCACTCCTCTTATTTAAATTATCTATTTCATAAATTCTATTTATGGTTAATATATCATGTGAATATATTTTAATTACTTCTTTTGTTTGAACTCCTCATTTACTAAATTATTTTTGAAATTATCATAAAAATCTTATTTGATACTACCCTTTTTTCTTTGCAGAAAAATACCTATATGAGTTGTGTATATCTCTGATTGATGCATTTCTATTCAATAATCACTACTGTGTTTGTTTTGTTTTATTGTTCATTCATATTACTGACATAGTTATTTTTATGTCACAAGATTTCTATATCCAATCTAATATTCAGTTGTCTAGGACAACCTTCCTCTCAATATAATCTTTTTTTTTTTTTTTTTTTAAATTCAATTCTCATTTTTTTTTTCAAAAAAACTTCTTAGCATTTTCTTTTTCAAAAAATTTTGCTCCAAATTTTGTTTTCAAAAATTTTTTTTTGTAAGGCTTTTTTTCCAAAAGGATGTAAAAAAATTAGGCAATGGTTTTTTTTCTCATATAAAAATTTTGTGCTTTAATATATTTTTTTTAAAATACATAATGATAACATAATTCACTTTCCTCCATTGTGTTTGAGTGAATGAAAATTGGTTTCACATACATATGGACAGATCTGTATCAGTTTGTGCTTTTATATCTGGCAAATCAGACTGATCATTAGTTTGGCAGTCTTTGAGAAGGATGTGATGTTATCAAAGATTGAATAGATAGATGTTGATTTTTGCAAACAAAACTTCTTTCAGAAGAAATGGAGTTGAAACAAATAAATTTATTTTTTCAAAAAAAATTTCAAATAACAGTATTGAAATATTTGTATATAAATTTACTCATTTTTTTCATAACTTTTCATTTTTTTAAATTAAATTCATCCTAGAACTTGGCTTCTTTCTGGGTGATGAACTGATCTAAATGGTTTGTACAGGATTCTAAAAGATATTAAATTCATTTGGTTAAGAGAATTTTGTCAGAAAACACTTTCTGGAAAGACAGGACTATTCTGACTGGGCACATTGAGACTTTTCATTGAAAACTGTTTTTAATCTACCCAGTTAGATTAATGGTGTCACATTACATACATACCCAAATGGACAGACCTGTATCAATTGCAAAGATGACATCTGCCAAGTCTAGTGTGAAGGTGACACACTTCAATTATCAAAGTTTGGGTCCAAGATATTGGATGATGATGATGATGATGGCCTTCCATTCTGTATTTTTTGGAATACATATTTGAAAGCATTGATCACCCATTGTGAAGATGGACTAGACAAGGCTCTTGTTTTTGCTCAGTTTAACATTGAGGGACGCAAAAGATTTTTTCAACAATACACAACCTTCAGCTAAAGTTCTAGCCTATGTCAATTAGCATTATTTGAGATATGTCTCTACTTTCTCTCATTTAAGGAATCTTCTGTTGCTTTGCTGAATCAACTTGGTTACTTTTTGAGCGATAGATTCCTGTGAATCTCAAAAGGAAGCTCCTGCAAAAAAAGGAAAGCCTGCAAACAACTGATTTCCTTCTGGATATTCGAGATTTGCCATTCTAGTTAGTTTTGGTTTTTTTCCTAAATATATTTTCACTTCTACTGCATTTAACTCAACCAATACTGAGTTCAAAAACTGTAATTTTTTTCCTGACATTTTTAAAATTTTTTTTGGTAACAGTTTCTATACTTTGCTTTCCCAGTTCAACTATCAAAACAGTTTTGTTAAATTGCTGGTAAACTAAAGAAGGTTCTCTTAGCAAATGATCTTGTCTTCTTGGCCCTCGTGAAAATAATGGTTTCCTTAACTGGTCAGGAATACCTTTGCAACTAAAACTTTCAAATGGTGTTTTTTTAATAAGATTTTATTGTCATTTTATGTTTTTCAATTTAATATTTGAATTCATCCTGAATGGGCAATCTTGCTTTTAATTATTTTTATTTTGATTTTTAACATGATTTTCAATGTTTTACTTTTTCATGTCTAAATTATGCTTGCAACTTCTGGAATATGTAAATTTTCATTGACATACAAATTTGTGATGTAAATTTAAGCAGTAATTTAAACTAAATTTAAAATCATTATATTTACATTTGAGTTGAAATAAATCAAGTCAAATTTTCATATAGGATTAATAATTTCCTGAATTTCTTCTTCAATAAACGTTCCATATACTTAATCCAAACAGACAATTTTTAGGAAAATTTAAATTTTTTTTCTATGGGTTTTATATTCCGACTTGATTAACTATCTGTTTTATAAATATTTTGTTGATTTAAATTTTTTGGGAAGTTTGGTTTTAAAGATTAGAATATTTTTGGGTGAACTGATTAAAATTTAAATTGAAGATTAAAATTAATGTAACACATAAATGCTTGTGAATTTTTTTAAGGATCACCCCATCATCTGCTAAAAAAATGGAATCTCCTCATTTTTGAAAAATAAATAAAATTCAGGTCATTATCTTATCTGAAAATTTTCAATACTATTTCATTAATGCATGAATATTTATATTGAATATGGAATTTTATTAGCAAAAAGACACCTTAAATACTATTTTTGCGATTTGGTTATGTTCAATTTTCCCTTGCCATCATTTCCTTTATATTCTCTCAAAATAAATGAATTAACCTCAAAATCATTTAATTAGATTTTAATTTTAGATTTTTATACTCTTCATATAGTAAAAAATAATATCCTTACACTATTTTTAAAGATAATTTTTAGTATAATCAATCCAATTTCTAGAGTGTTCATATTGATCCTCTGCACTTTTGTATATTTTATTTTTGCATTTTAAAATTTGGGATGAAAATTTTGGCCTTTATAAACTTGAAGAAAGAATTCATTATTGAAATGATTTATGTCTTGTTTTTCTGCAGTTGACATCAAAAAATTAATTAAGCTGAGATTTTATCTTCCCAGAAAATGTGTGCGAAAATATTATATTGAGTTTTCCAGTTTTTTTTCTATTGTTTTTTTTTTTCATCCTTTTATCTCAAATTCACAATAAACAGAAATATGTGAATTCACCTCCCATCCCATCTTGCATGGAGGTGACGGGTTCTTCATTTCAAATAAAAATGTAATGCATTTCAAAAGATCTTTTAGGGTCATTTGTGGGAGCTGCACATCATGAATTAATTTTACCACAACCATCAAGACAAATAAGATCAAATTTGGGATGCAAATTTGGACCTTTTTAAATTCAGAAAAAAGTCATTATTCAATTCAAATGACTTGTTTCATTTTTTTGTATTTGCATCACAAACTAATTTTTTTTTGTCATTTTATCTTCACAGAAAATGTAATTTAAAGTCAGATTATATTGCTTTTTGCCCTTTTTTTTTTTAAAAATTGTTTTTCTGCCTTTTTATTGTCCTAACAATAAATAAACAAAATGTGTGAATACCTCCCTTCCGATGAAATCAAAATATGGGTATAAAATAAAAATATTTTTCAAAATCTTTCTCTTTTCCTATAAAATTGTAATCTGAAAATGCTGCTGCAAAATTTTTTCTTTATTTTGCCAGCCATCAAGGTATTGAGGCGCGCACACAATGTGGGGACGTCACATAATGGTTCAAAATATTTGACTTTTGTGGAAATATATTGTCATTTAAAGAAACCCCAGTAATGTTTATTTGTTCATCATTTGCATGTAAGTTTTTTTTTGTTTTAGATGTGCTAATTATTGATTGCAACAACTAATGTTAAAATGCTGGTTCATTTTAACTGTGAAAATATATATTTTACTTGATTATCAATGTGATGATTTTGCAAAATGGTTTTAGACAAAATAAAACAATTTCTCATTCATCAAACAAAACGTTGGCGTGTTTTCAAATTCTCTCCAACAGATTCCAAAATTTGTTTTTGCATTTGCTTGGTGTGATCAGAGATTCCTAAATCAAATTCCCGCCATCCTAGTGGATTCTTGCCTTTCCCTAATGAATTAGTGAAAAAAATGAACAAAAAAAAACTTTGTCATAATTTGATACCCTTTATTTTTTTGAAACAAGATTTCAGATTTATGACTATCACTATTACTATGTTGTTATTAATCAATATTATTGTGGTGGACTTCACCACATTAATTTAACTTTAGATTAGGAAACAGGACTGATGCAGATAAGGATAACCAAAAGACATTGTTACACATAAAATATGTATTTAACAAGATGTACAATATCAAACAATGATGTGAAAGAAAGCATGCATTTAAGAAAAAAAACAACAAGAGTTGTCTCTCTTTTAACTGTTATTTTAGTATTTCAAAGTTCACTGGAATAATGTTCATGAGAGTCTTTTATAATGACTGTTCTTAAAAGATTTTCCGTGTTAGAAAAGATTATGTGAGTATATACAAGGTATGTTCAGAATGTGTGTGGTGTGTATGAGTGAGAAGGTTGGCGCATGGTTTCAACTGTCGTGGATTCGTTTGGCAGTTGAATTCTCACTAATAAGCTAAGAAAAATTCTTGCTTAAATAAGTGACTATAGGCTCCAGAGCACTGCACAGGAAGAATTATTCTTCACGTGCAGACAATCTGATTAGTTGGCATAGAACAATCAGCGAGTGAGTTTCTGTGATCCATTTCTCCCAAAAGTGCACAAAACTGACTACATGAAAATAGAGCGATTACAAAATCGTCGCATTGCGCTAGAACCATGACAATCACACTATCCTTAAGAGTTTATGATATTATGGCTAAGATATAATAGAAATAGCATAATTCTCTTATTTCTGCATATTCCTTTAAATCTTGATATTTGATTCTTCTGACTTTTACCATTTCTTTTTTTAATTCCTTTTTTTACTGCCTCTCTTTTTATTTCCTTTTTTTACTCTCTTTTTGTACTGTCTCTCTTTATTTTCACTTTTTACATTGTTCAGAGTGTTGTCCTTATCTTTGTTGCTATATTCACAATGCTCCAGCATTCTTCAGGTGATTGGAAATTTGAACTGCACCCTTTATTTCCCTGGTAGATTGTTCTAGTTCCATGTGCCTCTTCCGGATATCTCAGTATCACTTTTAGCTCAACTCTCAAAGTTTTTTTTTTTAGGTTTTTTTTTTTTATTCACCTCTTTATATTGAACTCACAACTCTTTGGGTCACTGGATTACCAACACTTTTATCCAGTGGGCCATGTTTCCTTGAGGATATCAGTGTATTAATTTTTTAGACTTAAAAACCTAATGTCTCAGTAACCATTTTTTATAATTTTACAATGTTATTATGATTTTTCTCTAGCAATGAGTATTACTGGTTCCTATATAGTATTCATGTCTATGCTTGACCAGCTTAGGAGATTTTTATGGTCTATCATATCCTTAAGTTTTCATATTTTCCAGTGATGTTTGTTGTCTATTATTTCAACCTCATCCCACAGGAGGTGGTGATCTCTTTCTTCCCTCCATATATGGTCAGTCATGCCTGATTTTTCTATTTGCCCTAGTATTACAGCTTTAGGGTGTTCTTGCAGTCTTACCTTAAGGGGTTGGCCTGTGTCTCTCTTTTTATTTCCTATTTTTACAGTCTCTGTCTTTTTATTTCCTTGATATGATATCTCTTTTTATTTCCTTTTTTACTGTTTCTCTTTCTATTTCCTTTTTTAATGTGTCTCTTTATTATTTTATTTTTTACAGTCTCTCTCTTTTTATTTCCTTTTTTTACAATCACCCTCTTTTTATTTCCTATTTCTACTGTCTCTCTTTTTATTTCCTATTTTTACTCTCTTTTTATTTCCTTTTTTACTGTCTCTCTTTTTATTTACTTTGTTACTGTCTCTCTTTTTATTTACTTTGTTACTGTCTCTCTCTTTATTCCTTTTTAATGTATCTTTCTTTTTATTTCCATTTCTACTGTCTCTCTTTTTTCCTTTTTTATTGTCTCTCTTTTTTCCTTTTTACTCTCTCTTTTTTTCCTTTTACTATCTCTTTTTGTTTTCTTTTTTACTGTGTCTCTTCTTGTTTCCTTTTTTACTGTCACTCTTTTTATTTCCTTTTTTAATGTCTCTCTCATTTATTTCCTTTTTTACTCTCCTTTTTATTTCTTAACTCTTTTTTTATTTCCTTTTTTACTGTCACTCTATTTTTATTTCCTTTTTTACTCTCTCTTTTTGTTTCCGTCTTTACTCTCTCTCTTATTTCCTATTTTACTGTCTCTCTCTTTTTATTTCCTTTCTTACTCTTTTTACTGACTTTATTTTATTTCATTTTTTACTGACTCTCTCTTATTTCCTTTTTTAGTGTCTCTCTTTTCATTTCCTTTTTTACAGTTTCTGTTTTTTATTTCTTTTTTTACTGTCTCTCTTTTTTTCCTATTTTTACTGTCTCTTTTATTTTTTCTCACATCCTATTTTTTTTTTAGCTTGATCTCTCACTCTGTCTATGTACAGGCTCCCTCTATTTTTGATTTCATTGGCCTATTTATTTTTTGTCTTTGTGCTATTTTCTAACCTTTCTCTTTCCCTCTCCATTTGCCTTATTATCATGATCTCTATTTTTCTTGATATTCTCTTTGTTTTATGCTTTTTTATTGTTTTTGACAATTTAATTTTACATTTTTATTCTTTGTTGATTTTTCTTTTTACTAACTTTTCAACGATCCATATATATTTCCTGATACCTCTTTTTCTCTTCCCCTCCATATTTTTATACATGTAATGACAAAAGTACACAGATGTAGGCTTTAAGAAAGCTTTATTCAACTGAGGATATTTATTTCGTGAAAAACAGAAAATGTGGCACAAGGCCTAAAAAGGGGGATTGGGGAAGGATGGTCATCATCTGTCTTAATTTAGAAACTTAGCTAACCCAATCAAATAAAACAATATTCCTATCACCAAAACAACACATTCATACTTACCTTTCTTACTACATCCACCAAAATACCTCATTGTCTCAATGAAAATATTAAATAGTCCCTCATATGTATAAATTTTGTCTGTGGGAGGGGAATAAAACAACAAGTTAAAAAATCCCCAATGATTATGTACAATATGACTTAAAATATTTACACGTAACTAAACAAAACCATGTTAGTAATAACCCCCCCACAAGCCTTAAATGTGGCAGAAATATCAGTTAACAGGATGAAATCAATGCAGGGACTATAAAAATATAAAAACATTCATCTATCCCAAGCACTCATTCAAACACACACTCATTCTGACACAACAAAAATACAAAAACACACACTTAAAAACAAAAGGCACTCCATCCACCAGAGAACTGACATCACTGACCACCTAACAAGGGAGGGGTGAAATTAAACAAAAAAAATAGGACAGAAATGAAAGGGGCCATGACCATACATTGTTTATTTACTGCTACCAGAATTGGTTGTGGTCTAAATATAGGCAATCGTCCGAATGAATAAAATAATTAATGCATTTGTTTTATAAATTTCTAACCATTACACCATTGTTGATGTGCCCGATGATTTTCCAATAATAATTATATGTGGCACAACTGAAAATTTAACTGAGAATATAATCAATTATATTTAGTGTCTTTTTATATTCCAAGTAAATAGTTCTTATCAAGAGATGAAAAAAAATTAAACCATATTGATTATTCATAACATTAATCCCAATATTTTTTAATATGAAATTAATCTTGTCAGCATTCTGTGGGTTCTACATCATTTTGATAAGAAAATCAATTTTGGGTCTCAGAATCTGGGTTCAACAACATCTTGAGTAGATCTTATTCTCAAAGTTGGTGTGACTGGCTTTTCCCTTAAGTCAGCATTCTGGGTTTCTAATCCCTGTTGGCTTGCAATCCATGTTGAAAAAAAAAAATGTCCTTAGGTAGGTTATGCACTAATTTGATTCTGAATCAGTTTGGGGATGAGCTAGTTCTGTAGCTATCAGAATTTCACTACTGGCTCCCCTTTGATCATTTAAGACATCAGTTAATTTTCCTATGGTTCATTAGTAATTTTCTTGACCTTCAACTGTAGTGGAAGAGTTTTTTATTTAGAAAATGCAAGCTTATATTTTCAACATTAAAAATGTACATCTTTTCAGGTGCAAGTCTTTCAGGAAACAGCAGATTCTTTTCCATTCGAGGTATCACAACCTGGGAATTAATGAGGATTCATGTCAATTAGCTCCACTTCTAAACTGCAATGGATCAAGAAAGATGATGGACGAACTATCTTTTTAAAGAACCATTCCAATATTTGGATGACCATAAACGAAGATAAATATATGTTAAATTGTTTGACACAATAACGTATCTAGTATATCAGATTTCCAAAAGACAGAATTTCACCAGACACAAATTTGATAAAAGAAAATCTCATGAGGCATAGCACCTGTATAAAAAAATTGGAATGTTTTTTTAGCAATAAAGAGATTCAGGCAGAGATCTTCCCAATCAAGAAATCACATTTGAATTTGTTGAACCTAGTTGCATAGTTACAAATAATGCCATTGTACCATTCATATTTAAATGAACTCAATGGTAAAAATACAGTTGTAGTATGGTCATTCCCAAAGAAATAGACAACTGCTCAATAGAGAAAAGAGGCTCAACAACCTGAATGGATGAAAAACTGAACCCCAAAAATAGCTAATAAAGAGCATAAGATTGTATTAACTGAATTTGCTGATATGTCCAGAAAAAATAAATACCTGTTGAAAATTTTTTGATGATGGTTAAAATGGAAGTGATTCCTTTTTTCTGACAGTAGAGGATCCTATCAGCAATCTTTGTCTCAATAAAGTCACCTCATCAAATATTGAGTGGTTTTATAAGTGTCCTGGCATTAGGCCTGAAATATTGAAAACAGTATTCTGTATTATCCCACATGATTTTATTTTAATTTTTTTTTACGTGTCCATGGAATATGGTAGGTTTCTGGCTTGTACCACTTAGTATTTCCTTTTTATGTCTGGGTTACCTAAAAGTTACATTGTCTAGAATAAAAAGCTCATCTATGTTTGGTATTGAGCTACATAGCCTCTATCCCAGTAGATGCTCTACAAAACAAAATTATACAATTTCCCATTTGATAGCTCAGAAAATTTTAAGAAAACAGGAGAGTTCAATTCTCAACCTTCAACTTTTTCATATTCAAGATTTTGGAAGGAGTTGTTCTGATGTTGAAATAAATGCAACGAATTTTTGATCAGTGATCAAAAAATATAAAATATAAAAATAAAATATATAAATTTTCTAAATCAAAAGGCATTTGCATTTTTCCTTTTCAATTGCTGATGTCACTGTTCCAAATGCAACAAGTACTTCAAAAAAATGCAAGAGCACATTCAGATTGCCTTAAAAGAGGCAAGAATGCACAATCAGATGCATCTGTCTCTACCACCAGAGGAATGGTGGGATCTATAGCCATAACTGCTAAGTTGGCTATATCCCTTTTAAAAAAATTTTTTAAAAGCCTCTATTGCTGCTGAAGAAAGAGGAAAAACTATCCACTTGTAAAATGGATGTATTTTATCTGAAAAGAAAAAAAAACTGGCACAAAGAGAAACATACCCATAATTCATTTTCAGCATGCATAATTAGGAATTGGTAAGAGTAGTAGAAAACTTTCAATCATTCCAGATCCGGTAACACAGAACCTTTACTCACAGTGTATCTCAGTAAATTAATAGTCTCTACATCAAAAAAACATTTGTCAGTATTTAATGTGAGATTATTTTTCACAATAGCCACAATGAATTGTTTCAGATTATGATTGTGATCTGCATGGTTGTGTCTGCATATGGTTACATTGTCAATGTATGTGAAAGTGCCTTCCAATCTTTCATGACTAATAATTTTATCCATAATTCACTGGAAGTTGTCAATGCCATTCATTACTCTGAACAGTATCCTTTTAAACTGATAGAGGTGACTATTTGCCTTAAGAAAATAAATAAAAATATCTTCTGGTTTAAACAGCTAGTCAGAAATCTAGTATCCTGTAAAATTTTATATTTGGCAATTTCTATGATTTTGTCTCTCCATGATATAGCAATGATGATGATGATGAGGGTGAATTTTATGGTTTGAGAGGGTCTATTACTAATCTCTTTGTGGTTCTAAAAGATGTTACTAGTACCTTGAATTCCATGGAGACCACTTGTTTCAATGATTCCTTCCAAAGCATTCTTGTAATTTCAGCTTTTTTTTTTTGTTTGTCCTCAAAAGTACCATCTTTGAAATGTTCATTGATAGGTTTACAGTCTGGAGATAAGTTATTGAAGAGTGACAGGTATTATTCATTGACTGCTGTTAATCCACAAATGCTGAGGGCTGGTTTGGGTCCTCCAAAAGGAATCTTGATACTAGAATGATGCTGTAGAAAGTCATGCCCCAGTATCACATCACTGCAGAGGTTTTTCATTATCAAGAGTTTGATGTTTCTATATAAAGTGTTTCTTCACTGTAGGCTAACCAGGCAGTATCCAATCACTTGTGATGATAGAGAAGCATTTGCCATAGACACCTGAGTAGATCAGGGGAAAATCTTCCATTGATTACCCTTCACAATGCTGAAATTAATATAACTACCAGAACTGCCAGTGTCAATTAGTGCATTAGTAGCAATGCTATTAAATATAATCTGCATTATGCTTTTTGAAAGGCAGTCCTGAGAAGCAGCTGTTACAGTGGCTACAATAAAAGAGGCAGTCTTATTTTTAGAGGGAAAGGACTGTCAAACTTTTGAAAAATGTGTAACATATAACATCTCTAGCTGGACAAGAGGACTGAAGGTGTTGACTGAGTTCACGAAAGTAGCATTTACGACCTGTGACAGTAGCAATGGTAGGCAGTTTTGAAGGGTTTAGAGTATCTGGAATTTTCTGGTTAGAAATAGAAGTCAATATCGAGAATCAGTTGAATCATGTATATAAGAAGAGGAGGGTAAATATGAATAGTGAACATTTAAAACAGCAATGGTAATATCAGTCTGTGTTTTAACATAGACTGTTTTGGGGCTAATCAAATGTATAGGCCTTTTCATTTATTGTTTTTATTTTAGATTGGTATTTTTAAGGAGTCTTTGTTTTACCTGAGCATTCTGTAAACCATTGATAAAAGGTATCCAGAATATGCTTGTCTTGAATTTCTTTAGCATTCATTGACCAGAAATTACAGTTCTTGCTCAAAATTCCAATTATTTTAAAACTGTTCCAGCAATTGACCATTTAGTTGGCATCAGGTAAAGTTTAAATTTTAAGAAGATTTCATTCTTTGGTTTTCCAGGAAAAGCTTTTAGTATGTCCAATGCCTTTTAAAATGGGACAGTCCAGGATTATTTCATGTACTGTGTGGGATATATAATTAGTTAAATGTCCAAGCTTGTTCAATGGCCCCAGGGTTTTGCATGTATTGCTTGTAAAAGTTTTCAAACATCAGCTTGCCAATGAAAGTGCTTTTTTAAAATCTATCATGTTTTGATTGAACCTGTAAAGGCACATTAATTGTTCCATGATGGAGAGATTCTCAGTTGAATAAATTGTAATGACAAAAGTACACAGGTGTACTCTTTAAGAAAGCTTTATTCAACTGAGGATATTTATTCTGTTTGAAACAGAAAATGTGGCACAAGGCCGAAAAAAAGGGGATTGGGGAAGGATGGTCATCATCTGTCTTAATTTAGAAACTTAGCTAACCCAATCAAACGTAAAAACAATATTCCTATCACCAAAACAACACATTCATACTTACCTTTCTTACTACATCCACCAAAATACCTCATTGTCTCAATGAAAAAATATTAAATAGTCCCCATATGTACAAATCGTTGTCTGTGGGAGGAGGGGAATAAAACAACAATTTAAAAAATCCCCAATGATTATTTACAATATGACTTAAAATATTTACAAGAAACTAAACAAAATTATGTTAGTAATAAAACCCCCCACAATTTCCTTAAATGTGGCAGAAATATCAGTTAACTGGACGAAATCGATGCAGGACTATAAAATATAGAAAACATTCATTCATCCCAATCACTCACACAGACACGCACTCATTCTGACACAACAAAAATACGAAAAAAAATCACATGAGAAACGAAAGGCGCCCCGCATCCACCAGAGAACTGACATCACTGACCACCTAACGAGGGAGGGATGGGGAATTAAACTTAAAGAAAAATAGGACAGAAATAAAAGGGACCAATGAGCATACATACCCTAGCTAAGTTTATAAAAAAAATGAAACTAAAAAATTCAAAAAACCAAACCTAACCAACCTAATTTCAGGATGGGTTGCCTATGTTCAACCCAGATAAAGCAATATCCTGATGCCTAACCGGCATCAAAATGCCACTCCAAGTCAGCCGATTTCACACGACACAAACGCGCAAGATTTACCCACCTTTTGCCGAATTTTGATGAGTTGCCACCTTTCCGTCTTAATCTTAACCTTAAGCTGATGCTTAAAGTATAAGATCAGTTGGGAAGAAGTGAACATCTCGCCTTCATAGAATCCCTTCTGACGTGTCATCCAAATCACGACTCTCATAACACCTAGCAAGCATAAGAACACATAATGTTCAGCCCTCGTCAGTGGCAGAGCCACATTGCTACAAACAGAAGCGGCATCAAGGACAAAGAACTTTCTAGGCAGCATGCGAACCATGAGGCCTTCAACATACCTGCAATAACGGCGCTACCACCCCTGCAATGGAAGGTCTGACTTCCCCAAAAGCAGGAAATTCAAAGTCTTGTGAGGACCCCACACATCACCAGCCATTCGTCATTGTTTCCTGCTTATGAAGGAAAGGTTCCAACGCAAGAACGTAAAATGCAAAGGCAAAAGCGGACAACCTTAACGAAAGGGAGCTCTGATCTTTGGGTAAATGGTGGTCAGCCAAGTGCACACTATTCACCATCTTCACCCAGCCCACCGGGGTTCGCATACAGAAGACAGATCCAGGTGCGAAAATATGAGAACGAAAACTGGTGGCCGCCGAAAGGACAGCCTCGAGAAAGCAATGGTCAACCCTATCGAAGATTTTGGACTGATCTAAATTGATCAGCGCAAATTCACTGTCGACTTGTTCTGATGATCAAGCGTACCATATGAAGGTTATCCTGAATCGTCCTGCCCTTCACAGCACAAGTCTGTTCGGGGCCAATCAGACGAGACAGGACAAGCCCTGCAAACGGTTCAGCTAAGATCTTCGCCAAAATCTTTAACTCAGTATTTAACATCGTTAAAGGGCGAAAGTTCCCTAACCCATCCCCACCATTCTTGTCCTTACGCAGCAACTTGATCACACCCCTGGTGAAGCGTCGGGGTAAAGACCCCCTGCTTCATCCAGTGGTTGAAAATCAGTGCAGCAAAGGAACAAAAATGGGCGACTGCCTCAAGTACACTTTGTACGGAAGACCATCTAATCCCGGAGATTTGTCCAGGCCAACCTGTTTCAGCGCTTCCCAGATTTCCGACTCTGTTATGGGACCCTCGCACCTAGCCGCTTCAGCTGCCTCAAGGCAGGGAAAAGTCAGCTAAATAGGCGTCGAACTGAGCAGGGCTCAGACCGGGCTCCCTGGTGAAAAGTTCCTGAAAGTAAAGCCGAAAGTCCTCACATATGCCCGCGTTTGTAGTCACGGTCCGCTTATCCGGCAATGTGACGCACGCTATATGTCGCCGAGATGCGTTCCGAACCTCCTCTGCACACAATTCAGCGGCCATATTCGTCGCCTCAGAAGACATTCTTTTTAACCTAGCCCTAACTACCAGAGCTTGATCCTTCTTGATAAGCAAGGAGGCCAACTCTGCCTTAGCTAAGACTATTTCCCCACCATCACGGGATTTAACAGCCCGATCGACCTTTTTTGCTCTAAAGCCGTTTGCGCCGCTAATCTATCTAGATTGAGCCGACGACTAAAATCAGCAGCAAACGTTCTAATTTTTGATTTAAGTTTGTCCCACCAGGCATTTCCCCCACAACCCCCCCGTCAATTCCCTCTGAATCATTAGTAGCAGCTGGTCCCGGAAATCTTGCTCCCCAAATAATGAACAGTTCAATTTCCAGTAACCAGCCATTCTAACCTTAGGCTTATCTAAGTTTACACGGACCCGGACAAGCCTATGATCCGAATAAACTATATAATGGAAACTTGGACACCCTAAGAGCCCTACATCGACTCTCCTAACTAACACTCGGTCCAGGTAGCTCGAAAGCAAGCCAGATAGCCGAGCCGCCACTATTTGTCCAAGTCCATGCTACCTCCTGAGGGTGTTCATTTCGGTACTTATCGACAAGATCAAACCTGTCGATAAAGTCCCGAAATGTTTCACATCCCGGTTGTTAGTACCCGAATTTTGACCTATGCGATCTATCTCAGGGTCAAGGACGGCATTCCAATCCCCCGCTAAAACTACCCGACGAGATGACGCCAAAAACGGCTCGATCTGCCGAAACAAAGCAGGCCGCTCAAAATGACTATTGGGCGCATAAACCCCAATGAGACGTAAGCCTTATCCTTTATAGTAACATCCAGCACACAAAGCCTGCCCGCCGGATCTGCGAAGACAAGAGAACATGCAGCCTTCAAAGACTTGCTCACTAGCCAAGAGACACCCCTCGAACGACCATCAAAACATGCTGAATAAAGGGCGAACCCCTTAGACAGTATATCCTCATAGTCATGAGAAGAAAACCGGGTCTCTTGCACACAACAAACATTCACCCCGAGGCGCTGAAGGTCACGATAGAGCCTCGCCCTGCGAGACTCGGACCTCAGGCCCCAGACATTTAAAGTAGCTAACCAGAGAGCCATAGAGAAAGTCCGATTAGGGTTGTTTACCTGGATTAAACATGGCCGGGGTAAGGATACCGACAGCCTCTCCCATAGACCCATGGCCCATCTCATTCTTGATGGTGCCGTCTTGGGAGATACCGCCGACATCCCAGGGGAAGGTCAATTTAAGAGCTCTATACAGGGATGGGTGAACTAAAAATGGGGACCCTCCCTGCACAAAACTGTTGTAATTTTTTTAATTTTTCGTTTTCCACGATGGCAATGGGTAAAGCCATCTTACATGAGTTCACAGCTTCTTCTATCATCGCCCAGGTTTGATTTGCCGCAGGTCCCAGTTCTAATCACAGTCAGGACCCTCTGCCATTTGGGAAATTATTTGGATCCTCTATGTTTTTGTCAGCAAACTGCTTGGTAGAGAGAAGGTATTTCAAGTCTTTGACTCTATTTCCATAATCCCTGGCTCTCTCAGCCTGTGCTGGGGTATCCGGCACACCTCCTCGCCAGTGTTATAAAGGAATTTTTCTTCCTCTTTTTCTCTCCTCTTTAGTGGGGCTTCTATGCCGCTTTGTTGGAGGAGGGCATTTCGGCATTTTTTGCCGGTGATTGCTGGGGGTATGAAGGGGGGTAGATTTTTGTTTAACAGGGAGAAGGAGGGGCCTATTCATGGGGGTGTGAAAAGACCTGTGTCTATAGGGGCTGGGATCTCTGCTGTGGGGTTTTGCCTTTGGATGGTTTTTTAATAGGTGAAGGTGGGGTTGTTTCTTTGGTGAAGGGGGTGTTTGGACTAGCAGGAGACGATGGAGGGATTGGGTCTTTTTTTGTTGCATCTAACTTCTTTTTTAATTCCTTTGATCTTTTCTGACTTTTCAAAAGCCAGGGTCAAATTTTTTTGCATCTCCTCTGAAAGTAAGTTTAGAGGCCGGGGCATCGCCCTTTAACGTTGCTAGATGGGAGGGGACTGTTAGTGCCCTTCTTCCTTGGGGCTTCAGGGGACTGAGGACCCGCTGTCCGGCGCTTCCCTCTGGCCTTACCAGCAACCAGCCATTCCCCCTCCCCTTCTCCACAACTGCACCGGCAGCGGGCGAAAGCTCTTTGGGGAATGTGGCTTTAGGTGACGCGCCGACCGGAGTATTAACCGACCCGGTCCCGGAGGCTGGTACGCCCATTACAGGCGAGGTGGAATTTTGAGACGCGGTCAGAGGGGGATCTTGTGTAACTGGCGCTTGACTTCCAGAGGCCTTCTTCTCTGGGCAGGAGGAGGAGAGATGACCAGTCACTCCACACCTCCAGCATACCGGTCTTCGACCCGTCACAATGACCGGTAATTTCAAAGCGCCAACATCCAGACAGTTGGGGATGGAGCGGAAGGCTTTCTCGTCCAACATGATATCAAAGCTCCACCCCCCCCTGTTCAGGCTATCGCAGGAAGCTCCCAGAATCTCGCCATACCGGGAGAAGAAAGCGGCCAGATGTTCCCCCGATAACCTGAGGAGGGACCTCGTATACTGTTACCCTGGTCCTTCGCCGGCCTTCGTATTCTGTACGCAATATCAGGTCGTTGTTAATTAGTTCGCGGCTAGCCGCGGCGACGCAATCTTCTGGTGTGGGCAACAGTACGTCCCACATGAAAAATTTAGCACCCTTAACTATTCTAAGGGGCTTGAACCCGAAGGATTCTAGTGCTTTCAACACTGTGTTTTTCGTCGAGCGACAAATTTTGCGCGTACGCTTGTCCACGACGAAAACTGACACTATTCTTTTTTCAATTCTCTTTAATTCTTGGGGGTCTTCCAAAGACCACCTTCAACAACAAGGTGGGCATAACTCTTGGCACGCTCCAAGAACTCCACTAAATTGATTATGCATTTAGGAGGGACTTCCAACAAGAGGGCGAATCCCCGGCCTCTGCATTAGTATTTGCGTTGTCCGTTTCTTGGTCATTACTTTTTTCAGCCTCCATATTTTGGAGGCTTTTTTTAAGTTTCCACAATTTCCTCGTTAGTAGGAACAGTTGGAAGGTCAGGATATTCATCCTTATTATCTTTATCCGGGGATCCTTCTTGGGGTTAAATAGGTGTTTTCTTATACTTCTTTTAAAAGAAGCATTTTTAATTTTCTTTTTGGTAATTAAAAAAACAGAAGGTACTTTTTTTTTTCTTATCCATATTTTAAAAGGGGGGGGAGGGGGAAAAGGGAGGGGTGGGAAATAAATATGGGCGAGAGGAAAAAAATAAACTCAACAAAATAAAAAATAATTATGGACACCAAAAAACAATTAGACGGTTCACCTAAACGTATAAAAGAAAACAATAAAATACAAATATCGCCTAAAGGCGAAAAGACAAACACGTAATAAACAAAAAACTTTAGACAGTAAAAAAAGAAAAAACTTCGACAAAAAAAGCTAAAATAAAATCAAAATGGCCGACGTCAACAAAAAATTACCTGAAAAATAACACAAAGCTAATTACAAATATCCAAAATGGCCGACGTCAATAAACAAAAAAAAATACGTAACGAAGACAGACGAAGCTAGACACAAAAATAAAAATGGCCGACCCTAAGCGAGTCGAACCAATAAACAAAAAGGAAAAAAAACGATTACAAGCAAAAAACACGTAAAAATTAAAGGAAGAAAACAAATAAATAAATTAACACAGAATAACGAACAGGACGAAAATAAAAAAAATGACAATTAACACGAAAAACTAGAATTAAAAGGGGTAGAAATGAGAAGAAAAAAACTGCGGAAATTAAAGGAAAAAAAACGGAAAGCAAATTAGATTAAAAAGGAAAACGAGTAAAAATTAAAGGAGTAAAAAATTAAAATAGGAAAACTAGAATAAACAGAATAAAGAGTAAAAATTAAAATGGGAGGTGAAAAAAAAATGGAGCGTAGAAAGAAAAATCAAAAAACTTTTTACAATAAAGTCGTAAATAAAAATAAACAAACTTTAAACAAAATGCAGTTCCGAAGGGTAACACAAAAAAACATCGAGTTGTTCGCAAAAGTTCCAAAAAATAACCAGAAGCCAGTCAAGAACGACACCGGTAAACACCAGAGTTGGACTGCTACTACCTGTGTTGGCAAACAGTGAGCGTTTATATAGCAAGCTTTAGGCTCAAGATGGCTTAGCGCGAAAATAGAGAAAAGATATTAAAATACGTGATTGGTCAGGAAATGGACCAATCCGTGATTTTAGAAAAATTTTGAATTACCTGCGATGGTTAAATTGTCCTATGATAAGTATCATGTATTTACTATCCAATAAGAATAAAGAAAACGGAGGTGTGGCACATGTAAGTGATTCCACAAGCCTATTTTGTTTTTTATGCTATCATTACGAAATTTTTTTTCTTTCTTTCTTTCTTTCTTTCTTTCTTTCACGTACTTCATTTTTCTTTCTTTCTTTCAGAATTTTAAGACGAATACAGCAGCATCTGGGGAATGTTTGTCCTTTTGATCTCTATTGAAACACATCCCACACAACGTGCCCTAAAAATTAATCCATTCTACAACAATGATACTGTGGACTCGTCCAATATCCTTACCTTCCCAACCTGACGAAAGCAGAGTCCACAGCGTACGCCTACGTACCTAAAAAAACATTTGACCAATGGAAACGGCAAGAAACGAAGCAAACAACCCCATTGGTCAATCACTTGACGTTCACATGCAAAACTGATTTTGCGCCAAAATTCAAGTGAGCTCCACGGTGGATATATAAACAGAGAACGTTTAAACCCTTAGAAGAGAGAATAGCAGTAGTAATTACGAAGTTTCAAGATGTAACATTCACCGACTCCCGTCTTAGTCATTGCTGACCAGACGTTAAAGACAATTACCAACTTACTTATGTACAGTGAATTATATTCACTACTAAAGATAAGTAAAGTAAACATCAAATACGATTAAGGGGAGACCACTCTTATTATTCATAATTACGATATTCGACACAAACAAAAAACAGCGAACTAACGAACAATATCAACAAAGAGACATTCACGAAACACACAAACAATTACACACGCACACTTTGTACACACGACACACACTGATTACCCAATCTGTATATTGATAAATTGTATAAATGTTGCATTGTTTTCTAAATTGCATAGGTTTCGTTTTTAATTCCATTTGAAAGTTAATTTATTCATTTGTTTGGGGGACGCAGTGAAACACGCACCAACTAAAATCCTTTCTGATTCTTTTCTTAAATAATTAACAATCCCGCACGTCCCTACAATACTACTAAAAAAACCAAAACAACAGTCAATTGATCTCAAAATGACTTCAATTTGTTGTTAACTGGATCTAGAAATGACTTCTTTAATTTTAACGCCCCCAAAACGAAACTACACTCTTTTAACCATTTTCTAGATTCTTTTTTGAATTTCATCAAAATGGCTGATGCTAACCTCCAAAAGAGAAACTCATTGTGCCTTCTTGGTCTCGTATTTTCCACTGACATGAAGTGATTTTGTTGAATTAATTGATAGATATGCTGCTATGACACTGTATCATGATAGACAATTTTTCTTCTTGCCAGAATTCATCATAGATATTTATAACCGAATAAGCGAATATTGCTGCCATGTTTGGTCCGATGCTCCTGTTAGATATCTTGAGATTCTCGACAAAATGTAAACAAGAGTTCGTAATTTTATTGGTCCTGACCTGGCATCTCGACTTCAGTCACTTTCCCATCAACGTGAGGCAGCTTCACTATGCATTTTCTATAAACAAATTTCATGGCAATTGTTCTAATGAGCTCTCCTCCTTGGTGCTTTGATTGCTTTGAACCCAGTGGGGGGACGACTTGTATATATTTACAGATTAAGGTGCTGCACTATATATTCTCCAAAAGAGATTTGGTCAACTGAAGATAATTTGTCACTTCTTAAATATATTGGTCCACCTGTAAAAAAAATAGGAAAAATGTTTTTTGGGTCATAATTTTTTTTAATTTAACATTCTTTAGACCTTCCTTAGGCTGTGGCGTTTGCTAAGATGGAAAAAATGGGTTATTTATGATTTTGGAATGGGTGTCCTGTTCATAATATTCATATAGTGTAAAATCGATCCCTTTCTTTTTACAGAGTTATTGGACTAGGCTCTTTTGCTTACAAAACAGACATTTTTGAAAATTTTTCATGGACCTACATTGTTTTGTTATCTTCATGAATTCCTTTCCTGATGTCATCAGTTTCCGACTAGATATTTATGCTGGTGACATAACTATTTACTCCTATTGGACTTACTATAAGTCCGGTATGTCTAACAAAGATGGCCGCTGATCTCTTATAATCTCTTTTAATTTGGGAAAGAAACGGTTTGGAAATTTGAAAACCACCAAAACAAAAGTGCTATCTTTTAGTCATCAAAAAGAACCTTTGTTGTCTTCTTTCAGCATGGCTGATGCTAACCTCCAAGAGAGCAACTCATTTTGTCTTCTTGGTCTCACATTTTCCACTGACATGAAGTGGAAAGATTATATTGAATCAATGGATAGAAAAGTTAGTTCACTATGTTATGTTAGACATTTTTCTCGCAAAATCTACATTACATATAAATATGTAACGAGGGCACCTGGAGGTGTTGTAATGGTTAACAAGCGTGTCTCGCTAGAACAGTTACGACTGAGTAGTGAGTTCGATTCTCACCGGGTTCCCCATACTTTCAGCCTTGTGCCACATCTAATCTACTCTTGGAAAATCACTATAAAATATGCAACAAATGGTCTTGAATAAAGGGGTAGACTTAGAAATAGCTTTCGCCCATGCACTAAATACTGCTGTTACATCTAGTCTCTATAGAATCTCCAATGTTATTTATCCTGACCTGTCATCTCGGCTCAGTCAGTTTCCCACTGCCATAACGTAGCTTTCCTCTGCCTCTTCTATAAATATTTTCATGGCAAGTGTTCTGACGAGCTTTCATCTTTGGTACCAAAACTTCACAAATGTTAGCGCAGTACTACATTGGCAGTTAGGTCTAATGGCTCTACAGTTGAAACGGCTAAATGTAACCGTAAGTCCTATGCTAACAGTTTCTTTTCTCGCACTTCTCGTCTGTGGAATTCTTTCCCGACCTCTTGCTTTCCTGTCAATTTTGATCTTTAAAAATTTAAATGCAATGTTAATTGCCATCTTCATCTCCTTGAAATCTGTTCTTTTATTGTCCTTTCTCCCGAATCATGATTTTTTAGATTCACAATCTATTTAACTTTGATCTTGGAAAAAATTAAATGCAATGTCTATCGTTATCTTCTGTCTTCATGATACCTGTTTTTTTTAATTGTCCTCTCTCATTAATAATAGTTTTATTTTCTCATATTCTCCCCGTACTCAGTAACCCCGTGTGTCTTAGTGGCATTATTACCTTGCTTGGAGTGAAATGATGAAATAAAAAAAAGATTCTTTCACTTTCAGTACTCACCCTGTGTTTAGTGGCTTTATTGCCTTGCTTGTAGTGAAATGATTAACAAAATAAATTCTTTCACACTTAGTACCCCCCCTTTCATTTTGGTGGCTTTATTACCTTGTTTGGAGAGAAATGGTTAAAAACAATATTTCTTTCCTTGTATAATTTATATTCTTCGGACTGTTATCCTTGTTTTATTGGCATACTCACAACGTTTCGGCCGTTGTACGCTCCGGCGTTCTTCAGGTGATTGGAATTTCGAATCGAACCCTTTATTTCGTCTACCAGGGTAGATTGTTCATTTGTTCCACGTGCCGTGCCTCTTCCGGATGTCCCCTTAATTTTTTACTCTCCAAGTTTTGTTTCACCGCTGCTGTGGCTTGGTATTGAATTCTCAACGTCTAGTCACTAGATCTAACCAACGTCTTTATCCACTGGGCCATGTGTTCTTGAGACATATGCAAATCTTTCTTTCAATTTAAAATGTAACAAGGAACTTGACATCGATTTTAAGTGTCGCCTTCGGCGGCCTTGAAGTAGGTAATAATAGAAATGTATTCTAAAAAGTGATCTGATTAAAATATACGGAAAATAATTCGAAATAATTGAAAGACTTTAAAAAATGATAATTACATTGACGTTGTTTTATTTAAAAAAAAACTTCATCATTAACTTTATGATTTATAAAAATAATTGTAATAATATTTATTATTTTTAAAAATTAAAACAGCCAGGAGAATATAATTATGACTGTTTTTGAAGTCTTCCAATTATTTCCAATTATTTTTTTGTATTTTAATCGAATTTTATTTTCACTATTGTTTTTTAATTCACGTTTCAAATTCAATTCATCTATCATCATCCTTAAAATGGCGGCTTTGTTATTCACATTAATTTTATTAAGTGCAACTTTGATTCGCTTTCTCTTTAATTTTATTTCTTTTCTGGAATTTTATTTTTCAATAAATTCTCGTCGGGTTCTCTGATCTTAGGCTTTACTTTTCTTTTTTCATGTCTTCTTCGTTGAAATTCTGAAAATGAATGTCGTCTGCATTTGTCTCTTAAATTATAGTTCTGAATTGTATGGTTTGTAAAAGACAGATTTATAGACAATGTGCTTATTTCTTAAATTTTCACCAATTACATATAACGGATCTATCTATCTATCTATCTATCTATCTATCTATCTATCTATCTATCTATCTATCTATCTATCTATCATATCTTCATATTTCTCTCTCTTTTCTATATATATATATATATATATATATATATATATATATATATGGAGAGACGTAGTAGTTTTTTCAAGGCTTTTTCAGTTTAATAATGAAAGAAAGACATAAACGTTGTGAGGAAATAAATATCTTGAATCTCGTGGAATTTGCAGATCAAATTTATTGTCTCAGCTTATCACTTCATGATTTAGACTTGAAAAGAGTCTATCTGTTGGGTTTCTTTGTTTTATTTATATCGGAGCTGTTTGATATTGTTAATTTTTACCAGGGACTTATTATTATCATTATTATTATTATTGTTATTATTATTATTATTTCCTCCGGCGAGAGGAGTTGTAATTGCAGAAAGTATATCACTGCTCAATACATTTTCAAATTCAAAAAAAAAAACAATAAAAACAATAAAAAACAAGAATTGAAAACCCAGATCTAAGTTTTAAAAATAAAACTATCTTGGATCTCTGAGGACATGTGAGCATAATTTATTACCCCAACTTATCGCCCCATGATTTAGGCATTAAGAGTGTGGGTCAGTATGTTTTTTTTTTTTTTTTTTGCTATGCACGTCGACGGTCACCAAAATGATATGGGGGTGTTCACTCACATCTTAGTAGCAGAATTTAACCTCTTGTTCACGGAGATTAAAGCATACTTGACAGGAATTAAAACATACACAGACAACAGGAAAAGCATGGTAAATTGTATGTTAATTTCATACATTTATATTTTTTTTGTGTAATTGAGGTTTGCCATTTTAAGGATACAATTGTTTTTATGGTACATGTGATAAAAAAGGAGAATTACTCGTGTTATTACAAGTCATATCACAAAGAATATACACGTGTTGTCCGTATCAAGGTTAGTGGTGAAGTGATTGAATTTAAAGTCTTTTGGCGGAATATCCGTATTTCCGACAATACAGTTTCTGTTGCATGCTGAGAGTATTTTTATTATCTTTGTTTTTTTTTTATAAAACGTATAAATATTATTTTTTTATTTTATTTATTATTTTTCATTATTATTATTATTATTTATTTATTTATTTATTTATAATAATAATGTCCTTACAAGAGGTTGTCTGTTGGGGAAGGCGTCTTTGATATTTTTTTATATTTCCACGTTGTGTCATCATCTTCCTTTTATTTTCGGATATTATAACCTCCAAAGGCAACCCAGTCTGTCCAAAATTTATCATTTTTTTGATATTTGTGGTTTTAAGAAGACTCATTTTTCCCATATTAAATAATATTATTTTTAACCATTTTTATTATATTTGCTTCTTCCTAAGTTATAATTTAATAAGTGGTTCTCATTTATTTATGATATTTAAGTCTTGTATATTTATTGGTTTGTACTTAAAAATGTCTATGTCATTCTGTGGATGTATGTAATTTATATATATATATATATATATATGTATATATATTATATTAATTGTGTGTGTGTGTAAAATTTCTCCGATTTCCCAGTTTTTCAAGACAATATTTATTTAAAAATGACAATTTTTTTTAATTAATGATGCGTTTCGTCCAATGTGGACTTTATCAAGTGTGTGTGTGTATATATCTAAATATGTCTGGGTGCTTATGTATTATAATCTGATTGTGTTTTTGTTGTTTTGCGCGTGAGTTTAAGACCACATTCACACACTTTAGAATAAAAAATATATATACATGTATTGTCAAATGACCGGATATATTGTAGCGTCTTGTTGAATGTAATTTCAATGAAGAAATGAATTGAATAAACATATATATTTTTTCTTTTCTCAATAATTTTGTAGTTTTTAAACTTAATAGTGATTAAATTTGGATTTTAAAATTGCCAGTTTTTAATTTTAATATTAAATTTTATCATATAATTTTATAATTATTGGTTAGTATAAATTATTTTTAATATTACACGTATTTTAAAGATCTGAATAGCTATTATAACATGATTTCGTTGTCAAGCTTTTGAATCTTTCTATACTTGGTTTTTGATTGGTTATTCTAGCTTTTGTAACAATGTTTTCCCCCTAGTGTAAGATCGTTAATTAATCTGAAACTTTTAAAACCATTTATTTTATTTTCAGCATCATCACTTGATAAGACACAGTGTGTTGAAACAAAATGGCTATTTTTGTAGTGATTTTATAACATACTTATGTTATAATTTTTTTTTATAAATAATAATTATATATATATATATATATATATATATATATATATATATATATATGGTTATTGGAATTGTATTTATATATACCAATTATATATATTAGATATATATAATATAATATATATATATATATATATTATGATCAATTCACATTTCTATTTTTTTTTTTTTTTTATTTTTTATTTTTATTTCAATTTGTGGAAATTACATATGGAGGAAAAAAGATTAGCTTTCTAAAATATTTTGAAACGATTCCTTACATTTGAAAATATTACAATGGTCATTAAATATTTATTTATATATATATATATATATATATATATAATATTTTTTTATATTTTTTATAGAGTTTTTTTTCATTGACTGTTTACAAATCCTCCTCTAATATATATAATTTTTTCTTTCTTATTGAAAAAAAATTGTATATTTTGAAATGATATTCTATTTATAAAAGGGATAAATTTTTTTTTTATTTTAATGTTATATAATTCAAATATATATATATATAAATATATGATTCATATATTATATTAATATTTATTTTTAAATAACGCAAATATATAATTGTTAATTTTTTTTTTAAAAATTATGAAATAAATATGTTTTAAACATATATATATTTAAAAAAATTTAATATATATATTTATATATATTCAAATTTATATAAAATATATATTGAATATTTTATATTATTTATATATATATTTTGATATATATATAAAATTCAAATATTATTTAAAATATAAATATAAACAATATTCATATCAAAAAAATGAGAATATTTATTTTTTATTAAAAGAAAATTAAATAATATTTATTCCATTTTATTTTTTATATATATTTTTATATATATAAATATATTTTTTTTTATGGCCAAAATAAATAACTAAATATATTTATAAATATTTATATATTAAATTTAAATATTTTGATATATAATTTAATGGTATTTTTTTTTTAAATTTTTAGAAAAATTTTTTTTTTTTTTTTTTTTTAAATTTTATATTTTTACTCATAAATATTTTATTCATTTTGGATATATAAATAAATCATTCTTTTGAATTTTTTCCTATCAAATATTTAATTTTTTTCCCAGATAAAAATTTATAATTTTATTTTTTTTTTATTTTTTGCCAAAAAAAAAAAAATTTTTTACATATATGATTTTTGAAATTTGATAAAATTTTCAATTTTGTCAAAATAGGAAAAAAATTGTAAATTTTTTTATTTTTATTTTTGGAAATAATTATTTCCTTTTTAATTTGATTTTATCATATTTTAAATAAAATTATGCATTTTCATTTTGAAATTTTTTTTTTTTTTAATTAAAATAAAAAGAAAAAAAAAATGATCAGTAAAAATTTTAAATTTTTTAAATTTTTGAATTTAATTTTAATTTAATGATTATTTATATATTAAAAGATTTTTTTTTTTTATAAATTTTATTTCAAAAATGATCAGAAATATTTATATTTTTTAAAGAAAAAGATTGGATTTTATTCATCAAAAATCGAATTCATATTTATTAAAAAATATTTTTATTTTAAAAATTTTAATGTTTTTATGGGATTTCGTGCATTAAAAATTGATAAAATTTAATTTTTTAAAAAAAAAATTAATTTAAATTTTACAAAAAATCATTAAGAATTTTTTTTTATCAAATATTTAATTTTATATTTTTAAAATGATATTTATAATATATATATTTCCTTATTAAATACATTTAAATTTTTTTTTTTTTTTTTATTATGTATATATTTTATTTAAATTTATAAATAATCAACTTGAATTTTTAAATTATTTTATAAAAAATTTTTTTGAAAAGCTTTTTATTTTTTTTTAAAATTTTTTAAAAAACTAAAAATTTAATTTCAAAATTTTTTATATTTTAAAACTTACTTTTTATTTTATCATTTCTTTTTCTATTTTTCAAAATCCTATCATTAATTCTAAATTCTAAATTAAAAATATAAATAGTTTTTTTTTTTTTAAATGTAATGAATTTTTTTATAAAAAAAATGTAATTTTTTTCTTTCATTTTTTTAAAACTTTAAAATTTATTGTGGCAATGTTTAGAAATTGATGTTTTTAATTTTTTTATTCAAAAAAAAAGAATAAAAAGAAACCCGAAAATTTTTATTTTTGAATTTGTTCCAATTTTTTTTTATTTTAGTCAATTGTATTTTGTAATATATTTGGCCATATAAAAATTATAAAAAATATTTTTCTTACAAAATTTTTTATTTATACATATTTCATCAAAAATTATAATAAATATTTTATTCATTTTCTTTAAAAAAAATGCATTAATTTTTTTAAAAATCTAATTTTTTTTTTTTTCAAAATTATCAATTCTTTTTCTAATTTTAAATGGAATTAAATTTTTTTGGAAAAATGAATATTTAAAATATAAAATATAAATATTTATAACTTTTTAAATTAAAATTTTTTTATTTTTCTATTTTAAATGATATATATTTTTTAAAATTTTAAATTTGAAAAATATAAATTTATTTTTTTTTTATTAAATTTTGTTTATATATTTAAATTGTAATTTTTTTATATATATATAAAAAAAAAAAAATAAATATCTTTTTTATTTATTTAAATATGTTTATATAAATATATTTTGCTTCAAAATATATTAAAAAACTTTTTTAAAAAAAATTTTTTTATATTCATTATTCTTCAACATGAAAAAAAATTTTTTAATTATTTTCAATTTTTCATTATTTAATTTTGTTTTAAATATTAAAAAATATAAATTTTGAATAAAATTTCCATTTGTTCTTTTATTCAAATATATATAACTTATTGTAAAATCTTTCAAAAAAATATTTAAAAATTCAAAAAAAAAAAATTTATTGGTTTTTTTAAACATATATTTTATATTCATATATATTTAAACATAAATTTTGATATATTGATAAATTTTTTTGTTTTTTTAATTACATTAAATTTGTTTTTAAAATGAAATGTATATTCTATAATAAAAAATTTTTATATTCAATTCATGATGTTTTATTTATTTTTGCAACGAAATGCTTTATAATTTATATGAAAATTAAAATTTGAAATTCTAAAAATTATTTGTATTAAATTTTTTATTTCATTTCTTTTAAATTATCAAAAAAAAAAATTTTTTTATTTTCAGAATTTTTTCTTTTTGGAAAAAATTTGTTTTTATTGTTGGTCTAAATTTGAAATTTCATAACCTTTCTATTTTTTGTTTTTTTTTATTTTTTTAAAATTTAATTAAATGATCATTAATTAAAACAATTTTTCAAATTTTTGATACTTTGTCATATATATAATTTTATTTTTTTTAAAAAAACAAAAATCATATTGAAATTAATTTATATTCATAAAAAAACATAAAAAAAAAAAATTTCATTGGATAAATATTTTTTTTTTAATATTCTTTTAATATTCAGATAATTTTTATTACATTTTAATTTTTTTTGGTAAATTGATTAAGATATTTTATTTTTCAAGGTTGAAATCATCTATTTGATTTCATGAAAATGTTTTTATTGGCGTCATTAAATTTTTTTACCTGTATAATTTAATTTTTCAAAATTGTTTAAATTTTGAAAATATTAAAATTTTTATATAAAATTTTTTATAATTCATTTTTTTCAATTTAAAATTATTTTTGAAAAAAATTTTTAAAAAAATTTTATACCAAAAAAATTCAAATTTTTTAAAATATAAAAAAAATTATTTTTAATTTTTGTATATTGTTAATTTTGAATATTTTTCTGGAAAATTATAATTTATATATATATTTAAATAAATATTTATTATGAAAAAACAGATTTTAAAAAATGATTTTAATTTTGAATGTATTTAAAATTGTCTAGAAAAATTATTTGAAAATGTAAATATGAAATATTAAAAAATTTTTTAATAATAAATATATAAAATAAGTGCATGTATTCTATTATGTTTAAAAAAATATTCAAATAAATATAAATCTGCAATATATTTAATATAAATTTTAAAAAATAAAAAAAATTCAATGGAAACATTTATTATTTATTCCAAAATTTCAAATTTAAAATATATATAAAATATAATATAAATATAAATATCTATTTTGTAATATGCCATTTTTGTTATTTTTATAATTTTTATTTATTTTTATTTAAATATAATGCATATATTATTTTTAATTTCTTTATTTTAAAATGTTTTGATTTGTGAAATAAATAAATCTTTTTTTTTTTCTTTTTTATATATAAATTTATATATATATATATATATATATATATATATATTTAAATAAAAAATATATATATATATAAATATAAATTTCTCAAAATTTCATTTATTAAATAAATATATATATATATATATAAAAAAAATTATATTTAATATTTTTTTCAAAAAAGAAAATTTTGTATTTATATATATAATATTAAAAATTTATATTATATATATAAATATTTAATTTTTTTTTAGATTTTGTTTTTAAAAGAAAAATTTTTTTATATTTTAAAAGTAAAAATAAATTTAAAATCACCATTTTTAATTGAAAATTTTATCTATCACCACTGAAATTTAAGACAATTATTTAAGAAAAAAATATATTTATATTTATATATATATAAATATATATATATATATATATATATATATATATATATATATATATATATATATTTATAAGGTTTTATATATTTATATATATATATATATATCATATATATATATATATAAATATAAAAGTGAACATAAAGTCAACACTTAGAGGCGACAGTCTGTTTCATGCTAGATGCAATCGTCAGGCCACGAGTGTAAGATTTTTTTTTTCTCGGCTATTTATATATACGGGTCAGTGGTGCATTGTGGGTAGTCTATTTTGGCGGTTATTTTACAGGAAGTCGTTTATTTATTTATTTATTTATTTGGTTAAATTTTTGTTTGCTTTTTTTTTTATTTTTTTTTTTTTTTTATTTATTTTTTTATTATATATTTTTATTTATTTTTTTTTTAATCGGTGTTTTTATTAACGTAGTAAAAATTTTGTTTATATCACTTATTTAATAGTTTTGTTTTTGGTTTGGGAATTTAATTAAAAGCTATTTATTCAATTTTGGGGTTGATTGTTGTAGTTTATTCTAACTATTATTTTGGCAAACAGTTTTTTTTTTTGTTTTTAATTATTTATTGGATTGATTATCTTTATTTTTTTTTTTAACGGTTATTTTATCGGGATCGTTTGTTATTTATTTTTTATTTATTTGGATGAATTTAGGTTTAATTTATTTTTTTTTTTTTTTTTTTTTTTTTTTTTTTTTTTTTTTATTTATTTGGTTTTTATTAAAATTTTTTTTTTTTATTTATTTATTTATTTTTATTTGGTTATAGAATTTTTTATAGCTATTTTTTCGTTTTGATTTTTTTGGTTTGATTTTTTTAGTCTAACTAATATTTTGGTCATAATGGTTTGTTAATTTGTTTTTATTATTTACTTTATTTATTTGGGTTCGTTGTTTTTTTTTTTTTTTTTTTTTTTATTTTATTCTATTTCGTCTATTCTAACAGGTGTGATTTGGTAATTTGTTTGGATTTAATTTATTTTGCTTATTTTATTGTTATTTTGTTTTATTTATTTTTTTATTTTATTTTTTTTTTTTTCCGTTTTCAATTTTTAAGTAACGTAGTAAAAAATTTGTTTTTCATGTCTGCATTTTGAGATGAGCTCGGATCTTTTATTTAATAATTTATTTTGGTCTGGGAAATTAATGATAGCTATTTTTTCCTCCAAACAAAGTTTGCAAGTTTTTGATTGGTTGTTGTAGGCTGATGATCTTTTCCTTATTTTCCAAGATATTTTTGGTGTGATGTGCGTTTTGTTTTTTTTTCCCAGATATACTTAGAAAGCATTGTACTGTTCGCATATTTACTATTTGTGAAATATGTTTTGTGTGTATAATTTCTTTGTTTCCAGGGTCCTTCAGTTACTCCTATGTATACTTTTTCTTCATTATCTGGTGATTTTATCGTGGCTTGGTATATTACGTTGTTTTGTAAACAATTTCCGTTTAAGGGACATTCGTTCTTTATTCTGCAGTTGCACGTGGGTTTAATTTGTTCGTGTGGTTTGTTGATAATTTTCCTGTTGTGCTTTTTTATTATTTGTGCCATGTTCTCGGTGCAACTGTAGCTGATTTTTACTGTGTTTTTGTTGAATATTTTGTGTAGGGTGCTTGATTCCGGGAAGTGTTTGTGTAAGAGTTTGAAGAATATTTTTCCTACGTTTGTTTTTACGTTTTTGCTGTACGGTGGGTTGAACCATATGATATTTCTTTTCCTGTTGGCCTTTTTTGTGTTCTGTGGTGAGTATGTGAGTGTTGCTGGGAATCCGCTATCTTTTAGGGCTGTTTCATAGTCTTTCTTAGCTTTGTTAAATATGGATTCATTGGAGGAATTGTCGAAAGCCTGCGGTTAATCGATTTTGGTATCTGTTTGATTATAGAAGGCGGGTGGTTGGAAGATGTGTGTATGTAGAGTGGTTTATCATTAGGTTTTCTATATGGTTTATATGTGCCTTTTCTTAGGTTGAAGGTAACATCTAGAAAAATCTACTTCGTTTAGGTTAGTTTTTATATCTATGTCGAATCCGTTGTTTTTAAAAATCTTTATTATTGCTTTTCTAGTTTTTTCTGTGTTTGTTTGTTACAGTTTCTTAAGATTATGAGACCGTCGTCCCTGTAGAGTCCTGTGTCATTTCTATCTATTATTTTGCTTAGTTCGTGTAGTAAGTAAATACCTATGATTTCGCATTCCTCTGCACCGTCAAAACTTTTTTTCATTGTGGATTGTGCCTTTTATATATATATAAAGTTGTAGCCTCTGTCTGTCTGTTATCGAACTTCCTAGGGTTTAGGAGATAGACCCCATAACAATATATATTCTAAAATTACGTTAACCAGGGTACTTGGATAAGTATATTTCATTTTGATCAAAATGGATCCGGGGGCACAACCCCACCGACTTTTGTTTCTTTTGATGTAAATTAAATTTAAATTTGAACAAGGAATGACTCGTTGGGTAACAGGATAGGTATATTTCATTTTGATCAAAGGCGGTCTACATCACTGATTTTTTTTCCTTTAATTCAAATTAAAATTTGAACAATAGAATAACTCCTATCCAAAATATAGAAGAGAAAGCCAGAAGATGGAGGTCACAACGACAAGATCAAAATGAGACAATATGGACGTCAAACTGAGCAAGAAATCATTAATCAGTGGGTAGTTCCTATACATGCATATTTGTTATGACTATTCAACTTTCATATCAATGTTGAAATTTGTTCATCATTTTATTCAAGTTTTGAATCAAATACATATCAAAGAGATCAGATCAAGCTGTTTTTGCACCCACCACTGATTTTTTTCCCCTTGGTTTAATTTAAATTTAAATTTGAAAGGTCACATCGGCAAGATCATTGAGTATTACTGAAATACGTCATTTTTCTCCACAAAATATAACAATGATTTAAAATCAATTATCTATTTCTTTAGAAAAAAATGTGTAACACGCAGCAAGGAGAGTGTAATTCAGAATAGTCATTGGATAAAGATACATTTAGAAATATTTGTTTTAAAACTCCTAGCCATGATGGTACCGGTTAATTAAACTACTAATGATAATAATAATTGGGATTATTATAATTTTGTTATTCTTCTTATAATTCTAATTATTTCTTGAGATTTTATTTAAAAATAATTTCATTAGTTACTGTTAGTGACGACAAATGACGTTAGTGATCGCTGAGGTTGTAAAAAAAACAATTAAAGGAAATTCGATACTAATATCCAGTACATCCAAGCAAGACCGATCTTCGTAAAGAAAGAAAATCGGAACTTCAAAAGCTTCAGATATCGATGTCCAAGTGGGGAAAAATGAAAAAAAGGGAAAAGATTTTGAAATACATGCAACCTTTTGACAGCTCAGACAACATATCAAAGGTTCAGGGCATACCAAAAAAAACCCAACATATTATAATCGAGCTCTGATAGTTTGCACAGAGTTTGGAAGAATTTATGCTACGTCGATAATGTTAACCGCGAGAATATTGCCAAAGTTGCTTCAGATATAATGAGACTTATTTTCACTGACTAACGATCAGCCATTCGCTGCGAACATATAACTACAACAAAATAAAGTTTTATCTCAGAAAATTAATTAGGTACAGCTAACATGTACAAGTGTAAGCATAAATGGGTGTATACGGTGATCGTATGAGTATAGTGTAGATGACTATAATCTGATATGAACCAATGATATAAGCACAAGACAGAATATGTTCAAAGACAATAAGTGAGATTTTGAAATTCAAATAGTTCTTCCAATCATCAATCATTGACAACACAAACATTTTGCGGATTTTATTAATAATACCGCCTGCTTGTTTCCGATTATACCAACCTGCTATGATTTGTTTGTTAAACTTCTATGGTACCAAACTGTGAATTATATTACAGGCATACAGAGAGGACTTTAGTTAATGAAAGCATGTGTTTAGTAATTGAAAAAAGCCAGTAGGCTAAAACACTCATTTGGTCAGGTGAATAGAACTTTAGCGTTCCGACAGCGTGAGTTTGGTTCGAATTTGTTGAATGATCGATTTGCAATGGAGGCTTAAGTAATAAAACCTTGTTGGAGAGTGCCTGAAAACGATACCTTGATTGATCCAGGCTTTGTAAATTAAACTGAGTAAGGCAAAGCAACAGATCCTAGATAGCAGACGCAGTTTTCCAACAGAGTAAAATAGAATATTTGCGAAAAGTTAAACATATCTTGCAATAAAAATCAAGAGCTCGGAATAATTTTGTTTCGACGTGTAACGAATTAGCAAGAGCTGGATATCCAAGGATAAATACAGAATCTATCTAACTATAATTTGCTAAGGTAGTGAGAAAAGTGCTGAACTATTAAATTTTTTTAAATTGCCACTTGATCCCCTAAAATAATCATTACCTGCAGTGTAAAATCTCACTGAATAGTAAAATAAGACCTAAAATAATTCAATATCATTCTAAGTTCTGGCCTCGTGTGAAATCTGAAAAAAGCCTTTTGCCTGGCAAACAATAGAACATATCGCTCAATTTACTATTCATTTTGCTCAGCGATTTTTGTTTTATTGTTCATTCTTTCCTGCTTGCTAAGCGACCCAAGCGATAACACTTGAGATAAAATCATTAAAGTATCTGTAGAATCGGAATTGTTTAATTATTATATTCAATTTAATAAATTTATATAAGGGATTTAACTTTGAACAATGTCTGACATGCAACTGAACGATGCAAGGTTTCAATCACGAACACGCCAGAAATCAGCACCAAAATAGTAACCAGTTTCCAAATTGCGGTTATTTTATATTAACAGTGAAAATTGGACACAACTTTTATAATGATCTGATAATCGTTTGTAATTCATTTTTATTCACATTAAAGCCAGACTCTTTCCGGAAACCACAGATGATTTTATGTTCTGCAATATTGTCGATAGACATACCGGAAGTAGACAAATCCTGAGGATAGTATTGATAAAAACATCTCGACAAAGACACATTCAGGCAAATATTTCTAATAATTTCCAAAAACGTCAACTTCAGTGAAGTAAATGGAAACTATTTGATATGCTTTGTCTTACTAATATATTTAATATGATGAACTTCCCCGAAATTTTGGTTAATACTTTGTAAGTCTAGTGAAATAACTTTTAATGATAACATGAAAATACACTATCCTTCTATTACTACACCTACCATATATGCCGTGTCCTTCAGGACTTAGGCGATTATGATTTTGCACAAATGTCTATCCTTTGTCGCTTTTAATAAGTTTTGTCTGTTTGCTGCTCTATCCTAATCCCTGTCCTGCCAGCCATTTACAGAGTTGCTGCGTCCTTCTTTTCCTTTCTTTCTTGTCTTCAATATGTCTTGTGAGATTTTGATTCTCAAAGCCATTTTTTTTTTTATTATGTCTGTTAGAAATTTCAACAGTCTCAGTCCTATTCTAAGTATAAGAGTCCTTTTTTTTATTCAATTTTCCCTAAAATGTCGTCATTGTTCCCATTTTTAGTCCATATTATTATCAGCGTTCTTCTGTAGAACAAAACTTCTTTTGTCTCATCTGTGAGGAAATTGTCCGGTATTCACAACTATAGAGTAGAACCGATATTACATGTCGCATTGTCAAATGTTCAGAACGTCTAATACCTTTTGTATATATTTGATGATTTTCGTATTATCTTATAGAGTTGTGTATACTTTTATAATCACAGCGTGCTCGACAGAATATATTCATCTGGAAGCAATCGTCAGAATAAGTTCAGTAATCAATTTAATCTATTACTTACCGTTTTGTTTACAAAGTCTTGTTATAATATACATTTCTCTCTGAATTTTTAACGTCTTTTTTCATTCGTCTCTTATCTATCCTTGTTGTAATTACTGTTTGTTCTAATTTATCGGCAGAGATCTGCAGTCTGTCCTTGACTTTCTTCGACAACAGATACCACATTATTATTAGTAGTAGTAATATAATTTAGTCTCACATCAATAGGAATGAATGCCTTTATACATGCTTGGTACTATCAAGAAGCTGCTTCAAATACAAATGATATTTGAATATGTGTTACTTGAAAAGCTTGGGAGTCTAGCCATTTTAAAATATTCACTTTTCAAACATCAGACCTGGGTTTTGATATCCATATATATATATATATATTTAGAGAATGAAATCGATATTTATACAACCTGGTGAGGAGATCTTTATGTTCAGTACCAAAAAAGTGCTTCACCGATTAAAGAATTGCGTTCTCATTTAAGGTCTTCACAGATAAACACACAGCTACTGATAGAGTTTTATCAAATCTATATTAATTTAAAATTTTTATTTTTGGTTTGATGATTGAATCTCTGAAAGTGAAAATGAAAAACTTTTGAAAGTTGAATTTGCTGCATTCTTTCTCAGAAACTGTAATTACAGATGTTTTTCAAAGAAAATTTTGACCAGCCTTCTCTATGTTCGTAAGGTTTTAAGACTTTTATTCCAAAACAGAAAAAGAAAGGCATTTCATTGTAAATAAATCCTAGATACAGATAGAATTCTTGAATATTATTAAAGAGAACTATTTTTTTAACAGGAATTAATTTGCTATTTTGACTTTTATTTGAATTTTGAAGATTAAAATTTTGACACGTGTTTTTTAAATGGAAGAGATTTTAAAAACTTTAGTACAGTTTTTTAGTAATAAGTTTTATTTCAAATTCATACGCACACAGAATAGGATTATTATCTTTTTATCGATTTGCATATCCTATAGTTAAATTGAATATAAATCTAGGTAAAGAAAAGAAACCATTTTAATAATTACCAATAAAATGTTTTGGAAAAGGTTACATCTAAATCTACCGTAGAAAGCTAATTGGAGAAAGGATTCAAAGATATCCCTGTCATCATTATTCCTAAAGATTAGGAAAACAAAAGGATACTTCTATTCTTGGACACATAATAAGGAAGGAGGGCTTGGAGGAATTTAGGATTCATGGGTCATTTTGTAAAGGCAAAGCCCTCGTTTTGAGAAGTGACCTGAATTGCTATTGAATGGATAGAACGAACAGAGGCAGGATGCTAAATAAACATTTAGATATGCGTAAATTAATGCTCAAGGGATAAAATATTGTGGAGAGCCATTTTGGTTAGGTCAAGGCTCATGGAATTGCAAAAGATAATCGTCACTATTCGACTTTTCTGGAAGTGCTGGTTTACTATCATTCAACAAATTTCTTTGTTACATCGTTTTCTTAAATTTTAAATAGATTGAATAATGATTCAAGTACCATTTATAGATAGTGATAAAAAAAACAGAATAAAACTCATGATTATTCTAAATGCTGATTTCCCAAATTATTTATTTTCATATTGCATATATAAATCATCCCTGCTCCCAATTATTTAGTAAAAATACCAATATAAACAAAACTCCATATGTCAAGTCAAGGTTTATATTTTGTATATATATATATATATATATATATGCAAAATGGAAAAGATTTATAAACATTAACCAGTTGATGGCTTTAATGCATAAATATAACTAATTATATATATATGGGGTTAAAATGGTTCAAACCAGGCAGCCAGGAAGGTGAGTTCTATTAACTTGAGTTTATGATAAGGCACCAAAAATATAGTTTTGGCATTTCTTATCCAACTTTGACCTTTTGCAAGAAATGAACCAATATGCATAAATAGATTACAGTAAAATAGAAGAAGATTGCAAAACATTTTTATTATCAAATGCTGGCAAAGTCAAAAATGAGGTTAGAGATCTGCAAGCCGAGAAGAGTAAATGTGAAACTTATAAAAGAAATTGCAATTTTCATTATTAGAGTATATGAAAAGTAAAAATCCAGAAATATATTGTGACAAATTTTCATATGAAATTCTTAAGGATATATGCTTTGGGATGATTTGAAGAATGGCAAATTTAACTTTGACCAGGAAAAAAAAAATAAATAAAATAATTCAATAAAGGAATTTTTTTAAAATTTGACATTGTCATTGGTTCTTTCTTCATTTTTTATGTAACATCTCCTTCAGGATGTGGTCAATCATGGCCTCCACAAATCCCTGTCCTTGTAGTTTTAGCAAATTTGTCTTTTACATCTCTAATGCCTGTTCTGTTAACCATTTACTCAAGTTCTTTAAGTAGTTTATCCACTCTGCTTTTCTCTGTTCCTCTTGCCTTCAGTATATCGTCTTCATGTCAAAATTTAAAGGCATCTTTCCTCATTATGAGTCCCAGAATTTCAACTCTTTCTGATGTTAAGTATAACTGTTCTTTTTTTTTGTTTTTATTTTCTCTAAAATTTTGTTGTTGTTCTCATGTTCAGTCCATGTTATTCTTACCATCCTTCTGTAGAACCACATTTCTGTTGCTTCCAGTTTTTCTTCATCTGTGAGGAGATTGTCCAGCATTCACTGCCTACATAGAGACTGATATTACACAACAGTTTAGTACCCTTTACTTTGTTTCTAATGAAATTTTCCTGTTTCTTAATACTTTGCTTAGCTTTTAAAAGCATCTTTGCTATCCCATCCCCTTTGACAGTAAGTGTTTGCTTTAAAAACTATTTTTAAAATCTTAATACACCCATTTCAAATCGCCTTTATAATAGGAGAATAAGATTATAAACTTTGTTACAATTGGTTCATTTACTTTTTTATAGATTTGGTAAATAAAAAATACTTCTGATGGTAAAAAGAAATATTTTAATCTTGTAAATAAATAATGGAATGAGATATTTCAAAAATTAGATTCTTATAAAGAGAAAAAGAAAACATTGTTATTGATCTCAACGTCTTTTCCGGAACTGTGTCATGCCAGTAGATTTTCATGTCAGAATCCATCTTGTTCGCATTTATAAATCTACCATTTGTCTTTTTTTTGAATATTGTTGTCATATATGGTCTGGTTTGCCCTAGTTGTACATCTTGGTTCTTTTTACAAAATCCAGAGAAAGGTCTGCAATAAAACAAGCTGTTGGTCGGGTGGCATCCCATATCTAGTCCTTTATGCAATGTTTAAGGCTTCCTTCATTCTCTTCTCAAATATTTTGTTGCAACTTTGACCGAGCTTTTTATTTTCTGGTGCCTAAAAAAATGAAATTAAAAATTCTTTAGATTCCAATTAGGTCTCACTTAGTTTTTTTTTTTTTGTTTACTGTTGAAATAGCTAGATAAAGTTTAACTTCTACTCTAATATTTGTTTTTTTTTTTCTCACATTCCCCACCTTCTGATTTCTTTTGTTCACTGAGAGTTACAATCTTCAAAAATTTAAATACATCAATCACCATTTTCTGTTTTCTTGAACCCTGTTCCTCTTTTTAATTTTCTCCAATCCCACACATTATACAATCTTCTCCCTTCACTTTAAAACTCCATGTAATTAGCTTTGTGTACTAGGCATTGTTACCTTGTGTAGGGTGAAATGATTAAAAAAAAAATCTTGCAATATGAGCTCTGTTAATCGTTGTTGAAGACCACCAGGTTTATAATACCCAGAAATTCATACTCATTGTCCTCAAGGACACAAGGCACATCCTCTACCCCAGTGAGCAAAATAAAGGGTTCAGTTCAATATTCCAACCACCTGAAGAAGGTCGGAGCGTACAAATGTTGTAATAAATATGGCGACAAAGATGAGGACAATAGTCCAAATAATGTAAATAATGTACATAATACCTCATCTCAGAAATATAGACAGACTAATACATTTAAAATGTGTGTGTGTGCAAGAACCATTTTATTAACTTTAACCTCATTTAATCATAAATGTTAAAGGAATTTGCATATAATATAGAAAATAAACATCTGATTTTATCATTTAGAAATTTCATTTAATCTCTTTCTCTCCATTTTCATTTACCAAATTGACTTCCCTGATTACCTGATCTTGTTTGTTTTCTTGTTTTTGTAAAATGGAATCTGAAAATTTTGTCAAAAGAGAAAATTTTATAACTTGAATATGATTACATTATTACAATTATTGTTTGTACTACAAATAAAATACTTTTTATTTTTTCAGGTAAGTTCCTTATATAACTGTTTTGAGAAAAAAACTATTGGTAAGTATGATATGAATATCTTGTCATTGTTTGAATGAGTCTTGATCTTTATTATCTTCTTCACTATATTTATGGTTATTATTTTATTCTCTGTGTTCGATTTTGTTATTTAAAAACCCTTACAAGTCTGCTAAAATCCCTTATTGGTTGTTTTATGATCTGCAGATATTTCATAATCATTACAAATAGTACTTTTACTACTCTGTTACTTCTTCATTCATATCATGTTTACATGATTTATGATGTTTTTACTTGTATTCTTATTTTATTGGAGACTTTATTAGAAACTATATTTTCTTCATTTCCAAACCTTTCACTGCTGTTAAACTTTCTTTTATGACAGTGGTTTTTTATACTCTCTCTCCCTCTGTTTCATCTATATATTTGTAAAACTTTTAAGGAAAACTAATTTTAATAAGTCATCATTTCATAATGATACTAATGTTACTATTTGATAATTAAATAAAATAATTGATTTCAGTAAAATTTATAACCTTTAAATCTATAAAACCTGTTTTTTCTTCAATATAAATTTTTTATATTGAACCTTGGAAGATTTTTCTTTTGATATTTACTCTTCTTGATATCATGAAAAATAATTTAGTTTCAGTTCATGCATTTCTCCTCTTCCTAATTACAATATTGATTCATTTTTGAAGATTGATGTATTTTGCACATTGATTTATAATGATTTGAGCAGCATCACCATTACTTTTAAAAAATGTTCTATTGTTTTTCACCATTAATGTGGCTGTAGGAATAGATAATGTAACCCAGAATAGGGAAATAAATGCAGCAAAAAATCTACTACATGACAAGATCATTTTTCAAGTTTCACAAGTTTAAGATCTAAGTAAGTGTTCAGATAATGTTTAAAATGATTCAATATGACAAGTATTTCAAAGGTTTGAGATATATAAGAGAGAGGGAGAGAGAGCACCAGGTAATTAGGAGCACAAAGATACAAATATATTTAATAGAAAAAAAAATCAATACATTTTCACAATAATTTCTACAAATAGTCACCTCAGAAAACAGGAATTCATGATAAAACTGCCTCAGTCTTGGAATTCAGAAACGACTTCATGTCCAGATTGGGTAGTTCTCATTCATATTAGACATCACATCCATGATGACAGTCTTCAATAAGTACTTTGTATTGTGGGACTATAGGTTGGTCTCTATCTTGATGAAATCATGGATGTAGTAATCCAAGTGATTCAAATCAGAGATTGGTATTTACATGTTAGTGATGACATCCTAAAAAATCTCAGTCTGCCACTCCTAGGATCATGTACATAAAATTGCTACATTTGCTCATCTTTTAATTGAAAATCTAATGATAGCATAAAATATTGAATTATAACCAATTAAAAGATTAGTATTGACTGTTTTCTTTCTTTAAATTTTCATTTCATGAGTTTAAATTTGATTTGTGGAAAAGAAACAGATTTTCCTCATTTTGCTTTCCAATATAACAAAATTGATAAAATGTGAGCTGAATTGAAGAATAGTACAATAGTGAAGGAGTTCATAATAGTTTAGATGAGTTATCAAATTTGACTTGGAATGTTTGTTGTTATAAGAATGTTGAGGTCAAGTTGTGTGATGGGTTGATGAATGGCGTAATTGATGTCTTTTGAAAGAAGCAGTGAAAGTAAAGGATCATTGTCACTCTTATGCTAGCTGATTCCAAATCCATCTCTCAGCAGATTAAGTGAGGTTCAAGTAAAATTGAGCTAATTTATTGGAAAATGATTATCTGCAGTATTTCTGATTGGATGAAAAATGTTTTGTCATCTATTTTTATTAATGACTGAAACTTGCAGTTTGAATTTTATCTGTTAAATTTATTCTTATCATTTGACTTTCAATCTTTACAGTGTGAAGAATGTTATTGAATATTCACCCCCCACCACGGCTTTCATTCATATATTGCTGTCTTTTAATGTAATGTATTACTTTAAAATGTGCAAAAGAATGTTGTCAGTGTTTTCACTTGTAGACAAAGTATCACATCTTTTAATCAAATATCAATAATTGACTAACATATGACATTTATTCTCAGAAGCCAGCAGTGATGATTTTATGATGTTTCTCTTTTCTGGTTTGCTCTTCCTTTTGTTTCACTGTTTAACATGCATAATGATTTTTTTAAATTTGGAAGTATTAAATAATTACTATCATCAATAAAATCATTATTATTGGTACTTGAGATCCTCAGTTTCCTTTTAAAAGGAAAGATAGACCTGAAAAATGTTATATATTTCCATTCAATTTACAAACTGAAAAGCTACTTCAGATAAAAAAAAATATTTATCCAGTTTATACATTGAATAGTTTACAAATATCAGAGCATTGATTGTTTGAGTAAGACGATTATCTATAATAAATTTCCCCAATAGTATGATCAAAAGTTTTGTTTCTTCCTTTTAAAACTTGAACACTGACTTTGTCATAAAACTTGAAAATCTTTGTTCATAGAAGATTACTGAGCACAGAAAATATGTGAAGAAAATTGGAAGTTATATCAGCTGAAACATGGTGAGTATAACAACTGAAATGTGTATACTGATCCAAATAGTCATAATGATAGTTGCTAATCTAAAAAATTCTGACATAAGAATTCTATTAGAAACTGTGAATGGTTTGAAGAAAACAAGTAGAAAATTTAATAAAGAGAAAACTTACACAACCATCTTGATGTAGAAAGAAGGTTTTTCAGTAAAGATGTAGCACCATCCAAAAGAAATATCCAAAACATTCTATGAACATTACAAAATGAATCCAATTGCTGATGTCAATGAATATAACAGGTTTCTACCAAGCACTAAAAGCTGTCTATGTTTCCTCATATCAGGTCATGAATTCTTTATGCAGTGCAGATGGAACACCAACAAGAATCCCATGTGGAACTTCTACACTCTTGAGTGTCAATTGGGCAATGGAAGAAGTCACAATCAACTCCATCAAGTAATAATAAAGGAAACTAGACTTGAATGTGGTGTCAATATACAAAAGATTGCAAAAGCTGAAAAATGTTGAAGGTCCAGCTATAGCACTACCTCCAAATTATATTCAGTTTACAATCATAAATATTATTATTAAGTCAAGTCTTTAGAAAAATGGAGGCTAGGTTCCACATTTTTGAGGATGTCTACCAAATGTTTTACTTTTTGGTGAACAATCATGAGTCAGCAAGACAAAAGAGTACCATAGAAGACATTTCTATGCCCCCACTCAACCACTGCCAATAGACAATACAAACTGCTGAAAGAAAAACATGGCAGCAATCTTTCGAGGAATCTCCCATTTTGAAAAAATTTCAGAATTAGCATTGAGAAAAAGAATCATCTGCATCATATTTTTCAAACAAGACATGCCTGTTCTGTATTGGTGCTTTGGGGTAAAAGGGTAATTTTACCATTTCTTGAAGAAATTCTCATGGCTGAAGTAGTAAAAATAACACTGAAAATATATATCCCATATTGAGTCATTTCCTTTCCGTATTTATAAGCACAGTTTTATATTGTTTTATGGTCATGAACATAAGTATGTTCTGAGTAAATGTAACTAAATCAGCATAACATTTGAAAATTCAAGATTATTTACCCTGGCAGTTCTGACAAGGTTACAATCTGTTACTTGTCTCCAAAAATTAAAGAAAAAACTCTGATTGTTGACTTTTCCCTAGATGTTTTAATTTGTCAGTGGAGTGGTTAACAAGACAATAACTGCCTTGTAAGCATCTGTGTCTTGAATTCCCTATCATGCCATTCTATGTCTCTCTCCATGCTAGCAATGTTCAGTTAAAGTAAGTAATCTTGCAGCTAAATGGGGAAAATGTTTCAAATTTAAGGTCTACACCAACAGTGGTGACTCATTGACTCTCTGAACTTTTAAGTAATGAATAGAGACTTTGTAACTATTTGAAAACAATTAAATTCATCTTTTGACATTTAGGGATAAATGGAAAATCATTGGTGATATTTGCTAAGCTTAGTTTAGTACAGTACTGTAAAGGGGAAATTAGGGTAAGAAAGATTGTATTACACTAATCCTCCAAGTAAGGAGTGTCAGCTGGCTTAGAAAATCAGTATTTGAAGTTTGGGTTTTTAGTATATCACTATTTTATGGCGAATGTGATAAAAGTCATTATTTATTTGTTCCTGGAGATTTAATTTCCTTCTAGCTTATTTTTAGAAGATTTTTTTCCTGACATTGTTTTAGAAGTTAGCATTTTTTATTTATAAATATTATTTTACTTATAATACTTCAGGATTTTAAATTAAAAATAAGCCATGCTTATTTATACGAACATTGTCATTTATATAATAGGTTAAGCCAATATATACTAAAGATTTGCAGTTAGCGTAATGGATTGTAGCTCAGAATAATAAATTAGAGAGCCAAGTTCGAATTCCAACTGAGTTTGTTACATTCACTTATGTGCAAATACCCTTAGGAAATGTATGAAGCCATTTCTTCCTCCCCCAGCTATGGAGGTGTGAGAGAAGAGATTCAGGATTCAGATTCATTATGGGTTAAATAGAAGGGCAGACTGGGTTCTGTAGCCTTGGTTGGCAATCATTCAGAGGTGTTGACTCAATAAAATCACCTATCTCCCAGCAATCCTAAGCATCAGCCCATGAAATTGCACGGTGACTAAAACTCTTCAGTTGAATAAGTTGCCCATTTTGCTGCAAGTGGAGAAAGTGTGTACTTTTTTAATCTGTATAAAAAGTAGGGAAAAAGTAAGATTTTGTCCTAAGTTAGAATTGTTTATTTTACATATTGATGAAGTGGATTCTCATAAGCCTCTCTTGTGGCTTTAAAAGAACAATCTTGTTCACCAAATATTCTGCTTGCATTCAATCTATTTGTCATTTCTTTTTTCCCAGTGTAATCATCAAACATATAATTATTTAGTTTTGAATACTTTTTCTCAATTATTTTTGTTAAAGCAAGATCCCGCATAACCCATATATATTTCAGTATGCCCCAATCTTGCAAAGTAATCTTTGGGTACCAAAGTTGAAAACTGAACTTTCATGTTGAATACACCACTTGAACTCATCTCATATTGAACAAATGCATTAAACTAATTTAATAATCTGTATTAAATATATTTTTGTTGGTTATTTCTTTAGTTAATCATTGGTAATACATTTTTGTTGGAAATTATTCTAACAGCTATTTTCTAATTCCCATAGATTTACATACACATTGCTGAAAAATGTGAACCAATGAGACCCCCCCCCCATTTATTCAAAATATTCTATTTTCTATTTAGAAGTTAAATATTCTATACAAAACATATGCAATCAAGAATGATAAAAAATACCAACAAAACAAATTTCATCTTACCATAAAATTGAAGATGTCCAAGAGCAAGTAACAGCTAAGAAACTTAGAATTTCAAAAAGAAGCATTTCAGAAATCCTCTTGATGTTTCAAGACACTGGAATCAACCAACATGTAGTTGCCTTTGAAAGCTTCATATAAGGCTCAAGAGTCACTCAAAGTAGAGGACTATTAAATGAGGAGGTGAAAGGGAGAGATGCAGATTATAAGGATATGTATGATAGGTAACAGTTGACTTAAAGAGGTTAAGATTGTAATATTCAGAGAAGCACCCTTTCAGGAGTTTGTTCTATAAAGTAGCTGCTCTTGAAAATAAACTGTCTAAATGGAACTTTCTTATCAATAGAACACAAAGGGAGTGAAGATGGTTTGCCCCTGTGTATATGGTATGGTAGTTCTTATCTGTAAATGTTTGAACTAATGAAACTAGGAAATGTAGCTAGTCAGAAAACATTCTATGGGAATAGTGATAGGCTTGCAATGTTGCATCTGTGACATAGGATGGAAAAAATTGCTTATAAGGCCATGTAAACATTTTTGAATCTTATCAAGGCTGGGAAGAAAGGATATGGCAGCAATATTACATTTTTGGTCTAATATCTTGTAAAAATAGAGCATGGACAGTGGAGTCAGGTACTTTTTGGAGACCATATTTCTAGTATCTTTAGCAATGGATCATACATGTGAATTCCACTAAGATGCAAGTGTTACTGAGTATGAGGAAATATGAGAAAAAGGAAACATTATTAAGGAGAGAGGATAGTAAAAGAAGAGGAATCAATAATTGACATTGCATTTAAATTTTTGAAGATGAAAGTTGACTGGGAAGCATGAAGCTGGAAGAGAGTTCCACAAGTTAGAAGTGTGAAAGAAAAAACTGTTAGCATAGAACTTATGGTTACATCTAGCCATTCTGTAAAATGATGAGACTTTGCAGCCAACTAAGTACTGCACTTAAATTCATAAAGTCTAGGTATCATAGAGGAAAGTTCATCAGAATAATTACCATGAAAATAGTTATAGAAAAGACAAAGGTAAACTACTTTATGATGGTAGGAAAGTGATTGAAGCTGAGATACTAGATCAATAGCATTACAGATTCTTTATATTTTATCAAGAATCTCTAAATACATAGCAGAAGCACCAGACCAGATGTGACAGCAATATTCAATGCATGGTCAAATGGTAGACTTATAAATGTGTAAAATAGATTCTGGCAAGAATTACTTCCTCTTCTTCCATCACCTCTTCAGATTCTTATTTGGGCCTTATTTGGTTTGCATGGGTAATAACACTCTTCTGATTTTTTTTATTATAATGCTTTATTTTGTCCCTTCCGTATTATAAATTTAGCCTCTTCAGGAGGCAAATCACTATTTTCTTGTACCATATTTTTTCAGTAACAACATAGTTAATATTCTCTAATTTGCCTCCCCATTAATGCAGATGGATTTTGTAATTTTTATTGGCATTTTTTTGGTTTTTAATTTCTCTGTTGCCTTTAATCCCATTTTTATAATCCGTAACATTCTTGCTACAATTCCGTTTGATTGTGGATTTTTTTTTTTATGAAATACAAAATTTTTCTTAAAGGCAAACACAGGATATCAAAAACAAAATTCAATCAATTATGTGATACTAATGTTTTTGTTACCTCATTTCTGATTTCCTTCTATCTAGCTGTCTATATGATTATTGAATCTAAAATATAATTATTCTGCCTTTATGATGGTCCATAAAGTACATTACTGGGTGTCCTTCCTGAGAAAAAATTGTTTATATAGAATGTTTTTGTGTTTAGGGCCACATTCTTTTGGATTGTTAAACCCCCATTTGGGGATGGCATTTTTTTTCCATTGCATTTTTTAAACACTCAAATGATTTTTTTTTTATTCAATTTAATATTTCAATTCATTTAAATTCAAGATTTTCTGTAAACTGGAAAAAGTTTGTCAATTCCAAAGGATTCAGTAAATATCTACTATAAAAATTTAATAAACTCAAAAAGGATTTTATATTTTTTTAATATTTTTTGTATTAAACTTGTGTCTGCTGAAATACCATTTTTGAAAATTGGTATCCAAGATATATTATTTTACAAATGAATACACCATTTTTATTAGTGTTCATGTTGGAATTCTTAATTTATTACTATATCATGGTTTTTGAAGTCAATTCTTCAAATATATATATATATATATATATATATATATATATATATTACTTCATATGTTATTTTTATGCTATCCATATTTCTACTGTTCTCTGAAATATGGTATTTCTTGTTTTTACTCCATAAGGCATTCAAGTCTATCTAAGTAAACCTTTACAGTTATTAATAGTTGGGATTTCCTTAAAATTAGTCAATTTGGATTCTGGGACAAATGGTTTTGTGATCAATTTTCACAAAAATATTTAATTACAGATAACACATCTATTGCAGATTCAGTGTTTGGAAAAGGATATGAATCTGAACAGATCTTATGGTTTACACCTATTTTATAATATCTGCAAACATGTAAATTGTCATCTGGTTTTCTCAGTTCAACTATTGATGATGCCCACTTGCTTTCCCCCTGGGAAACATATTGTAAAATGCCTTGTACCATTTTTCATGAATTTCAATTATTTGGACAAAAAAAAATATATAACTTGAATTCAAAATAAAAATCTAAAAATTTTTTTCATTTAATAATTAGTTTTGTAACCTTTTAACATTTCAGTTTTCATTGCATTAATTAAATGTATACTATTAAATTAAATACATCAGGTCCCATGAGGCTATGACTTTTTCTTACAATCAACAATTACAATGATTACTATTTCAAATGGAATGTTTGTTTCAAATGTTTCTTCAAAGTATTCCAATGTTTCTATGTTTCAACCATTAAATTGTAATTTGAGATTACTCTTACTTAATTTAGGCTTACCAATTTCATCCCCAAATTTTTCTGGAATTAAAGTGACTTCACGACTAATGTCAACTTGTATAGGTGAAGTTACTCCATTGAGTTTGACTTATATATAAATTATACACTATTTGAAAATGACTTTTTATATATTTTGCATAGTTTTTCAAATGTTGGGCATCTTTCTCTTTTGGGTTCATGTTTGTAATTATAATATTTGCATTTTAGTTTCACCCCTTTACAAAATATGTCTAAAACACTGAAAGTTAGATTTTCAGTAGAAAATACAAATTATTTTAAAAAATTGTTTTTTGTATAAAATCAGCAAATGAATTCAGTAACATTTTATACATTTGTTTTAACGTTCTATGTGAAGTTGATAACAAAATGACCAACAAATTTTATCTTAGTTGAAGGTTAAAAATATTCTATAAGTACATTTTATCTTTGGCAAGTAACCCATTGAATTTGATATATTTGCTAAAAAACAAGAACATGAAAGAACATGTAATATTTTATATATAATATCCTACAATTTCTTAAAGAAATGAAACTTATTCTCTCCATAACAAACAAAACTACATAACACACATTTTTTGATAGTAATTATTTTTTCTTAAACATGTATATTAATTTCTTTGAATGTCATCTTTACCATGTATTCTTTGAATATGTTGTTTTGATTGCTTTGCATTCTTCTGAAAAAAAAATTAAATTTCAATTTAAATGACCCATAAGAAGTTGATATTGTTTCTTTTTAACCAATCAAAATTTAGAATCAAAAGGTGGTTTCTCCTATGAATATGGATGATAACTACATTTCAAAAAAAAATCAATTTTGTTCAATTGTACAAAGAAAAATTGGCAATGCTATTTAAGTGAATATTCAGAATTAGATTAACCAGTTCAAAGCATTTTCATAAACTGAATGCGCATTTTATCCAGTTGTTGTCAATAAACTCATATGTAAATTGCTCTGTTTTATTTTAATATCACTACATGGGTATTGTAAGTGAAATTAAAACTGAAGAATTGAAGAATAATTCATTCTCTGTGGATATTTAGTTTTTAAAAATGTTTAGGTCCAGTAGGGAAATGAACCCATGCTATGAAGCTAAAAAAAAAAATGTGTAAATGTTTAAATATAGAAAAATAAAAGGTAAGGGAACTTTTGTTTTTTTTTTTTTTTAAAAAAAAAAATTTCATATTTTATGTTAAAGTCATATATTTGTCAGTTACAGTATTTTGTTTGATTTGAACATTCACAACCAATAATTAGGTGATTAAAACTGAGTGAAACAGTTTGATAAAATGTGGCATTTTGACCTTTAAAGCAAAGTATATTCAAATATTTTATTGATATATCCTTGGAAATGTCATCATCATAACTATAAGTTACTCAAAACATTTAATTATTTATAATTTGCAATAATGTGTGTGTACAAAAATTACTTTTCAGTTTTACAAATTAAAAAATTAATTTCTAAATACATTAATAAATCTTATGATTACATAGACTTTAATTATTTATATACATATTTTAAAACAAAAAAAAATATGTATATATTTTAGCCTTGCAGCACAGGAAATTTTAACTTTAAATTTTGAAAATTTATCCCTTGCTCTATAACTTAAGAATGCCCAAAATCTAGATATTTTGTAAATATATTAAACTTTCAAAAAAAAATTTTATAAATTTAGTTTTCTTATAAAATTGGTGTTGAAGCATAAAACTATAAAATGTATTTTTATATTCATTTTAAGATTGATTGCCATTTTGGAAAAAAATAATTTTTTGTTAACTATTTTCTAAAATAAATTAATAACTTTTTATTTAAAAATTTTGCCCATAAAATTAATTTAATAAATATATTGTCTTCTATTGCTTGGGACATTGTTTTTGTTACCTAATGGAATGTTTCTCTATTTGAATGAAATTCTTAATAAATTGGTAGTTAGTAGGATATATTGTGAAAAAAAATTATTTATTTTCAAGGAATGTAGGAATGCAAAACCCATTACATACAACATAAGTATAAGAAATATATTACTTTAACAATCTCAGCAAAATTGTCACAGTGGAAATTATTATTCATTTTTTTAACAATTTTTCTTTATCAATGCATATGGTTGGTTCAGACTAATCTCTTTGTGTTCTGTCTTTTTCTGCAACATTTTGTTCATCTGTTATTTGCTATTGACACATAAATTACATTCTCAAAACAGTTGTTGTATAATTCTTAAAATTTTTGTCTTGAAAATTCAGACAAGAACCAGTATTTCTCTGATCTTAATTTCAGTTGAAAAAATTTATTCAATCATTTCCATTATTCAACTATTTCTTTAAAAGAAATTTACTGTTTGATCATTCTTGTTTAAATTTACTTGTTGGTCCTTTTAGATGCCTTTGTCACATTCAAACCATTGAGTTGTTCATTTTTTTACATTGAAAAAAATAAATTTCTTAAAAATAATACAATGTATTCAATTTAAAATGATTCAAATGATATTACAAGAGTGCAAATATTACACAATTAAAATGAAAATGAAATCTTTTTTTTTTCATATTTTCATCATTAGTCCTTGTTAAAATATTTACAATTCCAATTTTCTTCATTGGTTTGACATGTCCTGAAAGGAATTTTTGTTGAAGTAGCAAAATTGGTTAAAAACTATTGTAACTGGGTAGGACAATCTAGCAGGTAACATTATAATGGACTGGTCCTCATTGTAGTGGTAGGCAATAGATTAAATATTTTTAGTCCTGTACCTCCACATCAGTTCTGTATTTATGGCTGACACCAGCCAATCATATTACTGTGAGGGGTAAAGGTGTATGCATATTCATTATCACCTCCCTCTGAGAATAAATTTTAAATGGAAATATAGTTTCTATTTTTTTCTTTTTGGGACTGGACTTAATCAATTGATCTTTTTGTAAATCTTTTAACCTCAATCCTCCTTGCAGTGGTGGCATTTGGCACACTGAAATTTAATTTTTGGTCTTGAGGTCAGAAATTTCCATTGGCGAATGTTATCTTACTGAATTTGGAATTTGATAATATCTCATACAGGACTTAATTAAAATCCAATTAAATTCTTCACTATTTTCCATGACCTCTGTAATGTGTCTGAATGCCAAAATGATTCCAAAATGTTTTTTGCAAAGAAAATTTTTCCTTTTATGTCATATATGACCTGTCCAATTCTTTTGGTTATCATTCCTTCTTTTTCCCAGTACATTTTTCCAGCCCTAAAATTCTTGAAAAAAACTTTGTTACCTGGCTTATCTATGCAGAAATATATTAGTCATCTGGTTTTCTTTTACAAAGTTTTCTTAAAATTGACTAGGCAACAGCCTGTTTTAACAGATTAAAACATTTTCTTGTAAAAAATTATTAAAATTAATTCTGGCCATTTAGTGAAACTATCCACAATGATTAGGTCATGTTGCAGATCCATTTATGCAGTCCTACATAGTTGATATGCAATCTAGTCATGGGATATTTGTTTTTTGGCCATGGTTGAATCAGTTACCGGTGATGCATCCCTTTCAAGCCAGTTGACATCCTTCAAACTGTTTCACCAAATTTTCTTATGATTCTTGGTTTTCCTATAAAATATAAGTATATTGTTTATTAGATATTTTATTACAGAAATCCCTGGATGGCAGTCCCCCAAAAGCATTTCAGAATTTTTCATTTTTAGACATTTTTTTTTTTTTCAAATTTAAGACCATTATATAAATCCTAGCTAAGGAAGTAAAATCGATTTTTCATTTTTACAACAGATCTACTAAAAAAAATTAATCACATACAAACAGTGCCAGAGAATGCTATTCTAGTGACTATGGACATAAGATCACTCTATTCAAACATTAAACACATCAAACATCAGGAAATATTTAATAAAAGAAAAAAAACCTATCATAAAGCTCATGGATTCAAATTATATTCTTACATTGAATACTTTCAACTTCAATGGAGCACACTGTTTACAACTTTTAAGAGGCTGTTAAAATTTACCATTGCAGCTCCATCATATGTTATAACTAATATTCATGGAAAAATTTGAGGAGATTTTTATCCCTTCATTGGTAGCAACTGCATATTCTATGCAAGATATATCAATGATATATTCTTTATATACATGGGCAGTGATGACAAACTTAGCTTTTTCCTCATGACCCTAAACATAGTACATGACTCAATTAAGTTTGACTATGAAAAAAATAAAATTTTAGACATTTTTTTACATAGATGAAAACAAAAAACCATCCAAAAATGACATCCACAACCATATATCTATCTACACTTTAAGTCTTCCCACCCTGAACACCTCAAAGAGAACCTTCCCTAATCACAAGCACTTAGACTCAGAAGGATATGTTCCAACAATGAAGAACTAAATAAACACATTGAAAATCTGGAGCATCAATTCACAACACTTGGCTATAAACAACACCTAATCAGGGAACAAATAAATAAAAAAAATTTTTCTCACCTAGAGAAGACACCCTAATGTACAAGATTAAAAATAAATCCAGCTGCATCCCTCTAGTAACCACTTTCAACCCCACTCTGCCTCCACTATCCCAAATAATCAAAAGTCAAATTGGAAATACTACATCTCAAACCAGACCTAAAAAAAAATGTTTGAGGAACCCGGCCTTCTTGCATATCGTAGACCTAAGAACCTAAAAGAAATCATAGGTAGTAAAATAATTTCAGGGACAAGGTAATCCATAATAAAACCAAAACAAAAAAAAAGGATTTTCCCAACCATGTAACAACAAAAGGAGTTTATGCTGCAACCATATTAAACACATGAATTCATTCACTAGCTCAGTCACTAAATCTACTTTCAAAATCTACCACAATTCTAACTGTAGAAGTCATAACATAATTTACCTCCTAGAATGCACACTATGCCAGAAACAATATGTAGGAAAATCTGAATGGCCCTTTCACTACAGAATTAATAATTATCACAATCGAATTAAGTCAACTCCCCATGAAAAATTATTACCTGTAGAACAACATTTCCGCCTATTTCCACACACGATTTTAAACCCATGCCAAATTCACTATAATTGAGAGAATAGAAAAGTTCAGAGCAGATAACATTAGAAAAATTTTAGAGTTCCATGAAAATAAGTGGATACAACGTTTAAAAAACACAATATCCAGACGGGCTTAACCATAAATTTAACAATATAGATAGTATTAATATATAACCCCCAAATCAAAACCTACCCACATTTCTCACCCACACAAGACAGACATGCTTACGGAGGTGTTGAGGCCTCACACTTATACACACAGCCACACGAATATACACACTTACACACATCATACTCAATCACTCCCTAATGAGCCAAATGATAACACACACCCAAAATATACACGCTTACACATATCATACTCACTCACTAAGAACCAAATAACACACACAAACACTAAACAGAGACACATCCCCTTTCCAGGAACCAATAAAACTGTCAAAATGACCAAGGGAATTCAGAGCAGCATGAATCCATCCAGCTCTTATCTTAAATAACAACTTAAAAGAGACTGTTTGACCAACACAAGGAATGACTGAAAATTCATTAAAAAAAAAAAAAAAAAAAAACAAATGAAAACTACAGACAAAAGTTCATTTTCTCCATCAAGACATTCATTTCTGTAGTTCACTGCTACCAGCAAGCAGAAATTTTTTTTCTCCTGATGATGGCCATTTTGGCCGAAACTAGTCGAGGAATCTAAATGAAATAATAATAAAAAAAAAAAAATATTAATATACAACCCAGTGTGTCTTAAAATTTTAATTTTTTAATATTTTTTATTGTTCAAAATATAAATATATATATATATATATATATATATATATGTATATATAATATATATATTTATATATATATATATATATTCAAATCTCATTGAAATTATATTTATCAAAGGAGACTTTATGGGAAATAAATCTGGAAATATACAAATTTGATGAAAAGAATTGCAAAAAAACAGATCATAATGATACTATAAGTTGATATAACCTTGTAAAACCATTGAAAAAAAACTAAAACAACCAGCGCTTAAAAAAAAAGTCAAAATGTCATCAAATGACCAAGGAATTTTTATTGCTGGCTTTTAAATATTCAGATTTTTGATCATGTTAGATAACAAATCTATGCAAAGAAACTGTAACTAATGTCTGCTCAGCATTGCATTGCAGTATTGACCAAAAAATGTTGAACAAACACAAAAATGCCCCTGAGAAAGCATCTCCAAATAAATTTTTTCTGGCTTGCTGCCCTAGTTTTCTAAAATATCCTTGAATATGAATGGCCAAATATTTTATATATATATATATATATATATATATATAATACATTTTAACATTGATTATACAACAAATGTGTGTCTATATATAAGGTATACCCTATAAACTTTCATATTCTTATTGTGCATTAGTTTCAGTTATTGCAATTATCAGTTATCTTAAAAGTATAAAGCATATGTTTGTAATTGCCTATTCTGGAGGGAAGCTTGTTGTGAGCGTGAATCAGAATAGAAACCATTGAAATTTCTTTTCCTTGTTGCATCTGCAATCTGATAAAATAGAATCAGCTGAGTTTACCCAGTAGCATTTATTTGTATACCAAACTAAGAGGTATTAGCCGCAGAAGTCAATATGTTAATTTGGTATCTGCATGCAAACTTTTCTTATCTCTTTTAAATAAACATATACATATAAAAAATATATAAATAAGCAAATATTTTTTGCCAATCATGTTTGGCTAAAAATAATTAATATCTATGGCACTATAATTAAAGACTGTTGCACCTCAAACTAAAGTCCTTTAATTTTGCTGGAACTGAGAACTAAACAGAACACTAATTTTGTCTTCTTGACCTCTATCTATGACAATGCAACTATTTCTACTGTATAATTTATTTAAAATCATTACTGACATTAATTTTCAAAATAAATCAGAAAATTTCTTTTTCTGTATTTTTTTCTATAGAGCTGCAGAAAAATACAAATAAAAAACAATAAAAAATCTGTATTAAAAAAATAAAAAAGTATCCAATAATAGATGTAAAAAAAAAAACCATTATTTTATGATATCAGATAAAATATAGAATCAGGACTCTTTCAAATATCTGATTCAGTTCTCCACATCTGGTTTAGCACCCCCAATTTGTTATTTCTGACATCCTGCTTGTTTAAACATTAAGCATACATAAATTGGCAGAATATGCTTTTATAAAAAACAAAAAAAAACACTAAAAATTCAGAAAATATGTTTTGGAATTTTTTTTTACATATTTTATTACATTTTTTTTCTTATTTTGTATTCTTGCAGTTTATAAAAATGAAATTCTAATTGAGTTTTCTTTCATGTTTATAGTAATTATACTTTTTAATAAATTTAAAGTTATTTAATGATCAGAATTTTGTCTATATAATCAGCTTATTGTCTTGAATGATTGAAAGATAAGTTTAAACAGATCAACAATGCAAATGATTTAGTAAATATATTTAATCATGATTCACTATTATCTCCAATAATAGTAAACATCTGCATGGAATAACCCAGGAAAATGTCATTAAGGACAACATTGCTAAAGCCAACAGTGTGAAATCTCTCTTGAACAAAGCTTTTCTCAGAAGAGGCTATGACCAAGAATTGTGTATATTCCATTCCATTCAGTTGTAATATTGCCATCCCATTTCAAAATGTAAGTGCTGAAGGAACATCAGGCAGTGTAATTCAGCATAAGACAATGAGATCAGGCATAACTGATCAAATGTGGAGAGAAAATGAAATCAAAATAATAGATAACAACACAGAACATATGTTAGGCTCTGATAACCTCAATAGATCTAGCAGTATGTAAGGCAGACAAACATGAAGTAAAAGAAAACTCTAAGTTTTCATGACCAAATTGTCCTATGGAACACAGAGTTGATAGTTACGTAGTGGTCATAGGTCAGTTAGGTGCTAAAAATCATATATTCTGGTTCACTTGAAAAGACAACTGACATGATAAGGAGGAATTAATTGTTATGAGATATCCTCAAGCCCATGTACTGACAGCTGCAAATTTATCCAATGTTGTCACATCTTATTAGTTCTCATCAAAAAATAGTATTTTCATTCCAAAAAGAATCTTCAAGAGGTCATTAAGTTAACTTTTGAATACAAATTCAATGTCTTTTGTTTAATACACATCAAATGTATAAGATATAAATATCAAAGTTTGAGTAAATATATTAATGTATTACATTTTTAATAACTATTAAAACTATTTGCTAACTTTCTAACTTAGAAAACTTTCATTTTCTTTGTCAGCATTAAAAAATGTTATTTTGTGATTTTTTCTTTCTTACTAATTTTCTGACCAAGTTTTAAAGTACACTGAATAATTTTTATTATCTATCCTGTATCCTGTATTCACATGTTCACCCCAATGTCTTGTTTCCTCAGATATCTCGCGCTTCTTATTACCCAGGTGTTCCTTAAATTTCTAATTCATCCAATCTTGAGTTTGATGTTCTTACCATGGTTGTAAATGAATCAGTTTTCAGGTGGAGGCCCTGGTATTTTTCTAACATTTTTTATTTCATCTTCATGCTGTGGTCTACTGGTACAGCCATGTTTACAATCTGGCATATCCTCTTTTCCTTTCTTCTCAAATGGGCAAATGGGATGGTCAGTAGGGATTACAATGATCCAGAATTTATTCTTTTTCTTATTTTATATGGGGATCTTTAATTACAACAGATTTAATAATAGAAACACACAAGGTATAGCAAGATGAACATAAAAGCTTCAATCTAGTCCTTAAAATAATCTTCCATTTAAATTTTGGTATTTCACCTTTGAATGAGGACATCTTGCTTAGCCTGTATGCGAGTAGCCTCTTTCATCTAATCATCTTTGGAGAACCACTGTACTCTGAAGTGTCTCTTTCAAAGAGATAAAATTTGAGTGTCTGGTCAGAATAATAAAATGGATGAGACAAGATTTTTCAGTCATGTGCTCTGATTGCATATCTGAACTTTAAGCTGTTTTCAGACCTTTCATGTTGATTGTCATGTGCATGTCACATATTTTCAAATTTTGATTAACTTAAAGAAGCCTTGCTCTGAAATTTGATAATTTGCTCATGTAAGTCAGAACTGATATTGTTTGGCAAACTGTATGTTCTTTGAGTAGAATTCTTGCTGTCTCGATAAAAATGTACATGTTAAAATTGAAGTGTAGTTTGTTGGTGAGTGAGTGAATTCAAAGTTTGGGATTATTTAGAAATTGTCTCTATTTTGAACAAAATTCTTTGTTTTCAAATTGTTTAATGAACAAAGCTCAAAAGGTTGCATTATAATTATTTATTTTTTTGTCTTTCAAATCACATGATCATCAAATATAAGCTGTTTTGATTTTTTTTTTCAAAACAAATAATTAATATACATGTGAAACTCAACATTTTTAAATATTTATTAACCAATCAATGGTCAGTAAAATAGTCAGATAAGATTTAACTTCTGTGATCCATTTTTTATAGATTTTGTCAATCACAGTAGCATTGGAATCTTTTTTAACCAATGGAATTAGATCACACATAAAATATTATTAAACTGAAGTAGAACACTAAAAAGTAACTGTAGATAAAATTTCCTGGGAGTAGTCATTCTGTTGTGAATAAAAAAAAAAAAAAGAAATGCTGAAAATATATCAAACGGAATAAGAGGAGATACTAGAATAGTTATTTACAAAGCCATATTTCCCAATGTCAAAGATACTATTTTCCCCACAAATAACTCTAAAAATGTGTCTTGCAGGCTAAAGGTTACATTGCTCACAGGCCTAAACCTAAGTATACAGGAAGTGTTTTGATACTAGACAGTAATACAAGATTACGTGACCCCAGAATGAACTCTGAAATTACTTTGTATAAAATAATAACCTAAATAATTGTGAAATCAAAAAATCATTGCCACATCAGATTGCAGCAGACAGTGGAAACAGAACAAGACCAGTCAGTAATTACAAAGTTTGTGTTCAGAGATGCTATTATTACATATTCTGTTATTTAATTCCATATATGTATAAAAAAAATAATTTTTTAATGTGTGTAAATTATTTAAACAAAAGAAAAAAAAAATTAAATTTTAAATTTTTTATTTGGTAAGATTGACTACTATAAGCTAAATATTCAGACTATATATATATGCTATGGATGTGTGTTGTGGAGTAATGGATGTCAGCTCAGAGTGAGAACTCGGAGAGCCAAGTTCAAATTCCAGTCAAGTTTGTTAGATTCACTTATGCACAAATATGCTTGGGAAAGGTATGAATCCATCTTTCTCCCACCAGGCTATGGGTTTAATAGCAGGACAGACTGGGTTCTTTAGCCTTGATGGCAACCAGTCTACTGCAGAAAGAAATAGCAACCTATCATGGGAAAAATCTGCCTTGTCAGTCATGTATTGAAAAAATGATAAGCATGTATCACATATGGCAAATGTATATGATATATTCAGACTATATATATATATATATATATATATATATATATATATATATATATATATTCAGACCATTCAGATTTTTTTAATTCATAAATAACAACTATAAAAATACAAATGAGATAGAATTCTTGTCTTTATAAATTCTTTACATTTTCATTTGGATAATTATTTTGCTGATTGTATTAGAAAACCTTATTCCATCACTATCCATATTAGATAGTGAAAATTTCAATAAAGCATAAAAATACTTAGTTTAGGACAAATAACTGTTTAATAGGAGCTTTTGAGGTGGATATTAGTCAAGGGGAGAAGAAAAGTTTGCATTCACCATTATATCAGCAAGATAAGTGAAGAAGCCCAGATCCATTCCAGCAATGTCCAAAGATCATGTTTACTCAAACAAGATATTAGCATTCCAACAGCTTAAAGAACTTCTCCCTAAACGAAGGATTATATTTCTGTCGGCATGAATCTGAAACTAAAAATGGTAAATCAGAACAAAGTGAAAGAGAATGCAGAACAACCAACAGCAAGAAAGACTGGATTGGCTTCAAATCTAATTCACTCAGATTTACTAAGAATGTGAACTTTTCTAATGAGATAATAAACCTATTATTTTTTACTCAAAACCCAATCTTTTAAAAATAAGAACTTACACAAATAATGTTTGGAAATAATAGGCTTTTCACTCTATTTTACACTGGTAATTATAATAAATATAACCAGGTTATCTGATTCCTCTATTTCACTCTGTTCATATCTATCTGTATAGTGCAATAAGCAGGTTTTGTCCACTCAGCGTGCGATGGGTAAATTGTCGCCAGTATATATTTTTAATTTTGCTCATGCATGTTGTTTGTTTTTGATTCTGTCATTTGCATAGTATAGTAGGGTCAGTTGGACACCATCTGTGAGAAAAAAAGCACCATGACACAATTCACTCTGCCAGAAATTTGGAAATAGCATTCATGATAAAAGCTCAAATGCAAACATTTCAAAGTGTTTGAGTGTCAATCTGAGAACAGTGCAGAGGATTTGGAAAGAGTTGTATATATCCAGTCAACATCATGGTGTTTGGAGTGATCACCAGTGATGGTGATGTTATACTTCCATTCATCTTCCCACAGGACTTCAGATTCAATACAGGGGCCTACATCAAGTGCTTTGTGGAGGTAGTGCTGCTCTGGGTTAAGAGGGTGGATACTGGAAGAACCTATATCTGGCAACAGGACTCTGCACCATGCTAAACAAGTAGGAGAACCTGGTTATGGCTGTCAGATAATTTCTGCAACCACATTACCCCATACATCTGGCCACTTAAATCCCCAAATGGCAACCCTCTTGATTATTATGTGTGGGGCACAGTTGAGCAAGAGACCAACAAAACTCCTTGTAGCACCAAAGATGAACTGAAGGCAAGGATTATGGCAGCATTCATCAACTTAAATAAAGAGACCGTCCAGGAGAGTTGCAGGAGATTGCAAAGTTGTTTGGAGGTCATGGTTGAAGTGAATGATGATTTTATTGAATAAATTTACTCTGTAGTCTTTTCATGATATTTTTTGTAATTTCTGTTAAAATGAGACATCAGTATTATTTTCATATTTGTGTAATTCAGACGACAATTTATCCATCGCAACCCGTATTATGTAATTCAGTAAGGATGAAAGCTCCAATTCTATGCATGCACATATTTTCATTTCATTTTATTGATTTTACCTTACTGGTATTTTTTTATTATTAATACTTATCTATATCTATGCCTATTGGATGTTCATCCAGAAGTTTATCATCATATTTCACGCAATCATAGAGACATAATTCCAGGAAGGTTCTCTTTTCTTCATTATTTTCTTCATTGCTTTATTAAAGAACAATGTTGACAATTATAATTTTATCTTTTTAACTTGTAAATTGTTCTTTTGATTTTTATTTGTGGTTGATTTTATCACTGTAAAGCAGTTTTATCAAACTAAAAGTTCTATATTGTCAACGTCTTCTGCATGAAAAAATTCTTGTGCATATTCTTTACTGGAATCTCTCAATCAAGGATTTATCTAGACTTTTGCAGTTCAAAGAATCTGTTCAAAACAAATTATATTTGATGATATGCACATGCACACACAGACATACACACACATTGTTTTGAAATATTTCATTAATGAATTATTTACTTCTTGATAAATTTGTATAATAAAAATTATTGACATGATAATGTTTTTATTTCATTTTCATATTACATGCTTTCTCCTCATGTTTATAATCATCTTCTTTTTAGTTAAATAGTTGATTTATTCTGCAAGGCCTACAAAACTACTAATTTTGAAAATATTAGTCACTAGCAACAGATTCTAGGAAAGTTCAGTGTTTCAGAAAAAATCAATTATATTTTCATTAAATAAAAGTCATAATTTTAAATATTGATAATAGACATGTAATTATATATATTATATACATAATATACATAGTTATATATTTGCAAATATATAATACATGTTTTCCTATATACAAACACACACATACATTTGCCTTGTCAAACACCTTGTAAATAATATTGTTCAGGTTTCTCTTTTTTTCTTATTGTATTAGATGTTTTAAAACAATACAAGCAATCATATTTTCCTGAGTGCATGCAACTTGAATTAAATTACTGATAAACTGATATATTCAATTAGTTCACTGAAGAAATAATTATAAGAGGCATTGGTAATCCCATTGTCAACACACAGCTGTTTCTGTCACTATACATTTGTTTTGAGGCTGTTTTACATTCAGAATTGGTAATAAATTCTCTAAAGATTTTGCAATGTTTGTTTTCAAAATTAAATGAAATATAGATGATTTCTGTGCCAGTTTTTTAAAAAATTAGAAAATCTGATCTTTACATTGATTAACTTAAAATGACATATGTGTGTTCACTCAAAGTAGTTTTTTGGGTAGGTTAATATCCCATAAAAATTCCCCAGTCTAACACAACAATTTCTGTTAGAATTCTGGGTTTTTGTTAGTTTAATGAAGAGAATTTTTACAAAGATTTTAGGACATCACTGAAATTGATTTATTATTCTTAACAAAATCAATTTCTCTTTGTTTCTAGTAGAGAGAAGAAGATAAAATGGAACCATTACTGGGATATATGAAAAGGAAATTTCTGAGAAAAATATGAAAAAAAAGAATATTAAATCATATCTGATAATTTAAGCTGATTTTTTTTCACCATTGTCAAAATGCAACTCTAATTCCATCTCATGTAGTTTTCTGTTTGTGTCAATTCTCTTCTCCTATAGGCTTGAGATATATCTCAATCTATTCAAAGATTTCTTACAAATCTACAAATCAGTAAAAATCCAAAGTCAATTTCATAGGTTATTGCACAAAAATGTTTGAACTTCTAGGTAAGCTTGATTTAATTGAGAAAAGGATATTAGAATAATCTAGAACTTATACTGGGAGCAAGTCACCTGTGCATATGGATAGAAAATGAATTCAGTAAATATGAAAAAATTAGAAAGGCATGTAAGACAAGGATTGGTTTTCTTATGGGACTTATCCAACCCTTAGAGTGAAGCAATCCTGAAAGAATTAGAAGTCCTATAAGGATTCATTCTTTGTGGTCACAAACTTAACATTAAATATGCAGAAGATAGTGTTGATAACAGATACAAAGGAAACTACAGGAACTCTGAAAAAATGTATTAAAAGCAGGAAAGAAGAAAGGACTAAACCTAAATTTTAATATTTAAGTGTTGTGAATCTAAACAGAGAAAAATGCAGTATATTAAAAACACTGACTAAAGACATGAAAACATACCAAACTCTCACCTTAAAGTAATGATCACAAAGAAACACAAGTTGAGTATGTGAAAACGGATGTGTCAAAATCTGCTATCATCTTTTCTTTTGAATAAACTAGTCCAGTCCACCAGCTCACCTGAAATCTATAACCTTTAACTTAATTGCAGGATCAATTTAGTGATCAATTAGAGATCTACTTCTTTCAAATTTGTCACTTACCAATTCTGAAAATTTAAAAAAATATCTCATACCTTTAGTTTTTAATTCCTTTTTCCTTAATAATGTCATAAAAAATTTTTGACACCTTCAAATATCATGCACATGTGAGAACTCTACCCTCAGATTTAAAATAAGAATTACCAAAAATCAGGAAAATATCTGATTTTAATGAAAATTTCATCATTTATTGATTAATTAATTTTTCTTCTTGAAAATGTTATTCTATTAGAAAATTTTGTGGAAATAATTTTCAGGTCAGTTACAAACCCTTAACATATTCTATATTATCCAAATTATCATATGAAAAAAAAACTTTATTAAGCATACAAAAATACTTTCAGTAAGAATAGATCAGTCAAATTTTTCATTGTTTTGGTGAACTGGAATTGGACTATAGATTGCCAAAAGGAGTCACTGTGTGTAGTTGAGAGGATGGAAAAAATTGTAACTAATGAAAGGTACACAAGTCATTACCCAATTAGTATTGGCTGGGTCATTGCGGAGAGGGGTTATGATGTTGAAAGACCCTAAAGCACTAATAAACCTCAGCTAGAAACATCACTTATGATGCGTACCAAAGCAATAGAAACTATTTTATGAAATGGTGGCTCTGAAAAAGATGTTTTTCCCCCTCTTGGATTGTTATTCTTCTGTTCTCTTCCTTACAGCACTCATGAGTCATTGGTCATGGGACATAATTTAGAATTATTTTTTTTTTATCTTTCATAGAATAAAAACAAAATATTTGTTTTATAAACAACAAACAAAAATATTATTTAAAAAATATTCACTCTTGAAAACGTCATTAAACTTTGCAATTTTTGATTCTTCAAAGACATTGTTATTTTACATCAAGTTGTTCAGCAACGACCAAGATGTGAATTGATTTAAAATCATACTGTAAAAATACATGTTAATTTTTCAGATTTTTTTTTCCCATGGAAGTAAAAAATATATTTTATTGAAACATGGTATCAGCAACTATCCACAAAAAATAATTTTTGAGTTTTCTTGAATTAGGCAACTACATAAAATAAACCGAAAAACACATTTTAACTAATATCTAATTAATTATCTTTGAACTATAATTTCTGTTTTATTTGAGAGCTTATCCGAATCAAAAAAAAATTGATACTTAAATAATGTTCTTAGGCATATTTAAACTGTTCTTGGCACGTTTTCTCTACACTCGTCAAACCGCCATTATAGAAGAAAATGTAAACAAATTTAAAAATCTCTTAAAAATCCAATATTTATCCAAGTTGTTTAGTAAATTTAACGATTAATTAACTGGGTTTTTTAAAAGCTAAAAGTTTACTTTTTAAAACTTAGTGGAAATAACGTTTGTTTATGCTTGTGGGTCATACGTCAAAAATAAAGATGTACCGCTTACTTAAAAAGCGCGCGAAAAATAAAAAGGATTATCTCTCTAGCCATGGACAGCGGAATTAAAATAATCTACTGTCCCATAGATTGAATAAAAGCGTAAACTCGACGAATCATTCAGATCAAAAATCAAATGATACCCGAAGAAACCTGGAGAGCACGACAAACAAAACAAAACGTTGTGATTATAACAACAAAGATAAGGACATTAATCAGATTATAAATAAATGTAAATAAAATAAGTTAAGCACAAGGCCACAATTTTTTAGACACCTCATTTAGAGCGAAGTGATGTATTGACTTTTTAGTTTTTAAGTAACCCTACTTCATTTACTGTGCGCGCTTTTTCACACCGTTTCTTTTTTTTTTTTTAAACTCGACCTAAAATTGTGTGGAACATATGAGGGAGAAGAAGACTAACATAAAGAACAACATATATTAATTTTTCTTTAACGAAAGAAAGGAAAATTTTATTTTACCTTAAGAACAAAGACATGAAAAAATGAAAGGATTAAAAAAATAAATAGAATTAAAAAGAATAAATGAAGTAAAAAAAGAAACAGACGAATGAAAAGGAAATATTATTTAAAATTTGAAAAGATCAAGTGAGTGAGATCGTCGCTTTCCTTTTTAAAACAATCATTCTCGTTTTGTACTATGATTCAGATTTATTTTCATTGAGAAAAAAAGACGAAAGTTGCGTGTATGTGTTTCTAAACTAAAGCCAATCAGGATTTAAAGGTGAAGAAACGATTTGGAATAAATCAGAGATGATAGGGAAAATAAAATGAATGATAGAAGCCCAAATTGTTCAAGTCAGAGTTCAGAAAATCAAAATATGTTCGGTGAATCTGAATAGAGTTAAAAAAAATCTTTTTAAAGACGCTGATGTCACTTTCATGGTACAAAAATGTCTATGTGAACGCAGCAGCATATGAATCTAATTCTCCCTTCCTGGACACTGATTCTATATTCTCGTAGTCTACATCTCGTAAATTCTCTGGGAATCGAGTGAAAAGCTATTACTGATGTTTGCTAATTGGACCTGAGGATTAGAAACATATTTTCTTTATTGAGATCTTGAGGGGAAAATATGTTAGTGTGTCATATCGCATCAGAATGCACTGGAATAAAATGTTTTTAGAAAGAGAGGTTGTTTTGTGAGTAATCTAGCAATATACTTTGGCACCATGAATACACGGACATTCGCAGTATACATACATACATACTTAACAGGAGAATGATAGGAATAATTAATACCTAGGTAACTCCACGAAATCGCTAAAAATAGCATAGCATGATGAAAAAGACGCCAAACTCGACGAAAACAAAATTTTATCGTCTAAATGTTCATGTTATTATTAAGAGGAAAGACCAAAGTCTTTTTTTAATTATTTTTAAAAAAAATTTTCTTACTTTTTAGAACATTCTAAATTTTGATTAAAAAATACATTGTTTCTCTTTGTATCACCGGAACTAGTAAAATAACATAGACAATTTTTATAATAGTTGTGAAGCAATATCAATATCTGTAACTATCCGAGATCTTTTTGCATTAATGCAGCTGTGCCCCAGGGATCTGTCCTTGGACCTACGTTGTTTATAATTTTTAGTTCAACTCGGTATCAATGCTGATGACACAACTATTTACTATTGTCATAATTGTAAATCTGATCGGTTTGATAAGGTCAAATTGGTAACTGATCTAAAAAAAAATGACTTACAATATGTTGTTAACTGGGGCAAAGAATGGCTTGTTAATTTTAACACCTCCAAAACAAAACTGCTCTCTTTTAATCGTCTGAGAGAACCTTTATTGCCTTCCATCAGCATGGCTGATGCTAACTACCAGTGACTCATTGTGCCTTTTCGGACTAACGTTTTCTGGAAAGATTATAACAAATTAATTGCTAGGTCTGTTGCTAAGAAATTTGGTTTGCTGTGTCGTGCTAGACAATTTTTCTAGCCCGAATTTATCTTACATAAGTCTACCATTCGTCCCTGTTTTAAATATTGCTGCCACATATGGTCTGGTGCTCCTATTATATATTTAGTGATTATTGGTCCTGGCCTGGCATCTCGGCTTTACTCACTTTCGCGCCGCGTAACGTAGCTTACTTTTCTCGTTTCTATAAACACGAGGGTCATTCAATAAATAAGGTGAATTTTTCAGTATAAGGATTTCTAATACAGATAGAAGCTTACTTTTTTTTTTTTTCAACGTAGTCTCCCAGCACTGTCACACACTTTTCCCATCTGTGCACAAGCTTCCGTATTCCTTCAGCGTAAAAATCTTTGGACTGATGTCTCAGCCAGTCGCTCACAACACTTTTGACTTCATCGTCACTTTTAAACTTCGTGCCTCTCGTGAACGCTTTCAAGGGATCAAACAGGTGAAAGTCTGAAGGGGCAAGGTCTGGGCTGTAAGTGGGGTGAGGGAGCAGTTCCCAGTCCAGCTCGTTGATGGTCTGCACCGTTTGGGCTGCTGTGTGAGGCCTTGCGTTGTCATGATGCAAAATGACTCCTTCTGACTGATGACCCCTGCGTTTGTTCTTTATGTCTTTCTTGACCTGCCTCAGCAGTTCACAGTACTTCTTCTGTCAGACTGAATGAGATCATTGACTGATTAAATCACCTCAGGAGACCTCACTTCTGTAGGCCTCCCAGGCCTGTCTTCATCCTCAACACTGCTCCGTCCTTCTTTAAACAATTTAGCCCACTTGTAGACATTTTTTTTTTGAAACATGGGCACCATACACAGTTGACATTCTCCTATGAATTTCAACTGGTTTGCACCCTTCAGCAACCAAAAACTTGATAACTGACCGCTGTTCAATCCTGGAACATGCTTCTTGGTCGGCCATCTTTGTTAATCGCCAAAACTCTCAAAGTTTTTTTTTTAATCTGCAAAAGAAATTAAATCAATGTGAAAAAGAAGTAAAAAAAAAAAAAGAAAAAAAGTAAGCTTCTATCTGTATTAGAAGTCCTTATACCGAAAAATTCACCTTATTTATTGAATGACCCTCGTATATATATATGTTATATATATATATATATATATATATATATATATATACCTACATTGAATGAATTTAAACCCTGCAGTACTTTAAAAAAAACTTAAATTTCATGTTTTTATTCATTTAAAATGGTTAGATATAATTTCAGTAAGTTCTAAAATGAATTTGTTTTTCCACTTCTCAAAATGGAACTCTTAATAATAAAAAAAGTTTTCTTACAAAAAGTATCCTACTATTAAAAAAAGGAAAATATTTATCATTTTAGCTTTTTTAAAAAAAAATAAAATATTCGTAAGATTTTAAATTTAGTAAACAAAATAAATATATATATATATATATATATATAAAATGGACTTATTCGATAAATTAACATTATAACGACAACGAACGTTATCGCCATGCCTATGACGGGTTCGATGTTCGAGACCGGGCTGACCGTTGAATGGATCAGTGCAGGAGAATGCCTTGTCCAAGTGCAGCAGTTGTGTTAGATTTCTTATTTTGGTTTCTCGGATTAATTATTCGACTTATGGTTATTGTTGATGGTGCATTATTCCGGAATGGAAGTCAGAAATCGATAGGATAAATTGTAAGAAAATGTTTTATATAACAATTTCACATACATTGATATAATATAATATATATATATATATATATATATATATATATATCATATAATCAATTAATTGACAATTGTTTCAATAGTTCGTGGATCTTTGTTAGAAAAATTTTGTGTGAATTTAAGTTCTAGACAAGGCTATTTTCGAACACAGCTCAAAGTCGGATACATCTTCTATCACATAGGCATGAAGTCATATTAGTTCGGTACATACATACATACATCGCCTGGCGTCTGGCAGTTTTTTTTTATCCACTTTGAATTTGAATATATGAACGTCCGTCCAAAAACCGTTTTCATCCCAAAAATGAAAAGATTTTGGCCATTCATTTAAAAAGAATGGAATCAATTATTTGTTTATACTGAAAAATTTTTTGCAACGAATATCCCAACTTTGTGCCCTCCTCAAGAAAAGATTGGTTTGCAGAACAAATTTAACCATAATTTTTTTTCTTTTGTGTTCATAAAATTTCTAATTAAAAAAATGTCTCATTTTTTAATCATGTTTAATAATTTTCTCTCTTTAAATACCTTTCAACTACTATTGTCACTTTTAAAAAATCAACAAAAGTCTAGAAACGTTTGAACGAGCATATATATATATATATATATATATATATATATATATATTCAAAATTTGTGTGTGTGTGGTTCCTCGACCTCTTCCGGATCTTATTTGTTACCGGACAAATCACCAGACACTAAAGGATACAGCCTTCTAAGTTGGGAATTCTCTGTAAATAAATTTCACCTCCAGCCAGACTTTGATTTACTTTTTTTTGTAACACGTGATAAATTCGATCCTTTAAACTTTGTTTCAGAACACACACAACACACACACACACAACCGACTTTATATATATATATATATATATATAAATATATATATATTTTAAAAACAAAAGTATCTCCATTTCTGTTTTAAAATTTTAGTACACAGTTGTCGGCTACATGGTTTTTGTAAAGAAAATCAAATGTTTCTGTCTTACTCATCAATAAGAAAAAAAAATTTTGCTCCGATTTTAATAAAAATTTGGCTGGGGGAGCTGATACCATTATCTTTCAAATTTTAAAAAATCCTCACATCTGTGTTGAATTAAAACAGAATATTTTTTCAGCTACATTTCGTAAAGTTTGATTTGATTTTGTTAATAACATATCAAAGCCTGGGTAAATTATTCAATACCGATAATAAATATTTTGATTGGTTTCGTTGGTTGATTTTCTTTATGGATATTCAAATGGTGGAAGGTTTATTTAATAAAAATTACAGTTGAATTTAATCTCATGCCTTCAACATTCAAAAAGTATTTTTCCAATTTTTTACATTTCAGAAAAAATTCTTGAAGATTATTTTGCTGGATATAAAGTTTGTTCATTTTATTTTTTTTATACCTTAAGATGTAACTGAATAATGAAGACGTTTTTCCTCAAAATATCCGATTAGATACTGATTATTTCAGTAAGAAATATGTTTTTATAGAGTCCACCATGGATCCAGGTGTAAAGCAAGCACCGCTCGTTGATTGGTTAATTATGAACCTATTTTCTCATTGGTCTCAAAAGAAGTGTCCAAAATTTCATTTTCTTTAGTTTAATTTGGATCATAAACCTCGGTCTGTATAAACGCATGCATAAACAGATCGTTTACTGTATTTAAAAAATAAATTTAATACATGCGTGAAAACACAAAATCAAAATATTCTACAAATGTTATCTAATGAATAAGAGAAAAAGACGGATGAGACAAAATAACCTCTGGTGGGATAAATTTTAAATTAAAAATTTTAGTAAACTAATCTGGTGTTTTAATCGTGGACACAATTGTTAGATAAATTACATGAAAAAACTCAGATTATGGGCAAAAGTAGATACAAATTTTTTAATTTCGAAACATTCATTTTTTTTTTTTTAGAAGTTTCAAATAAGGAAAAGGTTGAACAATAATTTTAGGTTAAAAAAATGTCCTCTGAGGCTACGAATATGGCCGCTGAACTGCGTGCAGAGGAGAATCGAAATGCATCAGGCGACATATCGCGTGCGTCACATTGCCGGATAAGCGGACCGTGACTTCAAACGCCAGCATATGTGAGGCTTTTTACTTTCAGGATCTTTTCACCAGGGAGCCCGGTCTGAGCCCTGCTCAGTTTGACGCCTATTTAGCTGACTTTCCCTATCTTGAAAGCAGATGAAGTGGCTGGGTGCGAGGGTCCCATCACAGAGTCGGAATTCTGGGAAGCGCTGAAACAGGTTGGCCTGGATAAGTCTCCGGGATTAGATGGTCTTCCCTACGAAGTTTACTTGAGGCAGTCGCACGTTTTTGTTCCTTTGCTGGAACTGATTTTCAACAACTGGATGAAATAGGGGTCTTTACCTCAGCGCTTCACCAGGGTGTGATCAAGTTGCTGCGTAAGGACAAGGACGGTGGGGATGGGTTAGGTAATTTTAACCCTTTAACTATGTTAAATACAGATTAAAGATTTTGGCGAAGATCTTAGCCAACCGTTTGCAGGCTGTCCTGTCTAGTCTGATTGGCCCCAAACAGACCTGTGCTGTGAAGGGTAGGACTATTCAAGATAACCTTCATATGGTACGCTTGATCTTCGAGAAAAGTCGACAGTGAAGCCGCGCTGATTAATTTAGATCAACCCAAGGCCTTCGATAGGGTTGACCATCGATTTCTGAAGGCTGTCCTTTCGGCGGCCGGTTTCGGGGCCGGACTTTCGCTCCTGGATCCGACTTTTTGTATCCGACCCCTGGTGCGCTGGTGGAAGTGAATGGGGTAAGATCGGAGCCTTTCGTATTGTCTCGCTCCATTCGTCAAGGTTGTCCGCTTTCGCCTCTGCTTTGGACGTTCTTCCGTTGCAACCTTTCCTTCGCAAAAAGACGAATCCGGTCCTGCGCGGAATTTCCCTGCCTGGGGCTTCCACCTCCAGCCAGGTATTCTGCCTATGCTGACGACGTTTCGGTTCTTGTGTCGAGCAGAGCCGATATTGACGAAGTCAACAAAGAATCAGTGGGTCTGAGATGGTGATAGGGGCCAAGATCAACCGTGATAAGTCTGTGGGCTTGCGGTTGGGTGCGTGGAAGGCAGTTTCTCTTCCCGGACCTTTCCTCTGTACAGATGGGCCTGTCAAGATACTCGGCGTCTGGTTCGGTCCTGATCTCCAGTTGGAAATGAATTGGTCGGAGGTACAAGGGAAGGCCGAGGTCGTGGTTAATCTGTGGTCTCGGAGGAGACTTTCCCTGAAGGGAAGGGCGGAAGTATGTGTTTCACACATCTATCCGATCCTCCTGTACCGACTCTCTGTGCTTCCACTCCCGTATGCCCGACTAATGTCATTAGTCCAGACCTTGTTCTCTTCCTTGTGGAGGGCCGAATTGAGATCGTCGAATCGGATTAGACCGAATGTGTCGCGGTTCGGATGAGGTGGGCACCTTTTGGAAAGAAGATGTCCGAAAACATTTCCCATCCCTGAGAAGTGTGCACTCGTGCGAGGAGGAGGCCCACCGTTTACCCCGAGCCGAGTGCTCCTTCTACCGCGAATGTCGTCGTGCTTTGAAACTCCTCTTACGAACGTCGGATGGCCTCTCCGACGTCCAGGCGTTGTCTCGTAAGGCATTATATCGATTGTTAGTTAGGGGGTCCGTTCAAGATGATCTGATTGACGAGCTCGGTCTTACGAAGCAGGAGATTCGCTCAATATGGCCTTGGGCGCCTGGGTTGAAATGTCTCAATAACGATGAGGCATCACTCACCTGGCTGATGATTCGTGGGGCCCTCTGGGTCGGCAAAAGACTTTGTTCAGCAGGCTTGGAGAAATATCCAAACTGTCGTCGCTGTGATAGGGGAAGTCGAAACCATTGGTCACGCCTTTTTTTCATTGCAAGGTGGTAGCGCCGTTGTGCAGGTTTGTTGAAGGCCTCATGGTTCGCATGCTGCAGGGAAAGTTTTTTGTCCTTGAAGCCAGTTCTGTTTGTAGCAATGTGGTGCCGCAATTGACGAAAGGCTGAACACTATGTGTTCTGTTGCTTACTAGGGATTATGAGAGTCGTGATTTGGACGACGCGTCAGAAGGAATTCTATGATTGTGAGAAGTTCACCTCTTCCCAACTGATCTTGTTCTTTAAGCATCAGCTTAAAGTCAAGATTAGACGGAAAGGCGGCGGCTCTTCATCAGAATTTGGCAAAAGGTGGGTAAATCTTGCGCGTTTGTGGCCAGTAAAGGGGCTGACCTAGAGTGGCATTTTGATGTCGGTTAGGTATCAGGATTTTGTCCTTTCAGGGTTGAACAGGGCAACCCATCCCGAAATTAGGCTAGTGTTAGGTTTTGATTTTTGATTTTTAGTTTTTCCTTTTCTGGTTAACTTAGCTAGGGTATGCATTGCTCATTGGTCCCTTTTATTTCTGTCCCTATTTTTTCTTTTGTTTTAATTCCCCATCCCCTCCCTCGTTAGGTGGTCAGTGATGTCAGTTCTCTGGTGGATGCGGAGCGCCTTTCATTTTTCGCCTGTGTTTTTTTCGTTTTTTGTTGTCGTGTCTGAATGAATGCGTGTCTGTGTGAATGCTTGGATGAATGAATGTGTTTTTTTATTTTTATAGTCCTGCATTGATTTCGTCCAGTTAACTGATGTTTCTGCCACATTTATGGTTTGTGGTTTTTTTATTACTAACACAAGTTTTGTTTATTTTCTTGTAAATATTATCATATTGTATATACTCATTTGGGGATCTTTTTTTAAAAATTGTTGTTTTTATGCCCCCCCCAGAACAATATTTGTACATATGGGACTAGTTAGGATTTCATAGAGAATTTGAGGTATTATGGTGGACGTAGTAAGAAAGGTAGGAGTGAATGTGTTGTTTTGGTGATTGGAATATTGTTGGTATGTTTGGGTCCGTGTATGGGACTAGCTAAGTTTAGAATTAAGACAGAAGAAGACCGTCCTTCCCCATCCCCCTTTTAGGCCTTGTGCCACATTTTATACTTTTGTATAAATAAATATCGTTTCTTTTCATTCATCTTTCTCCTTGCTACCAAGATGTAATCTTCAAGAATTCCCGTCTTAACCTTTGCAGTCATACGTTAAAGACCATTACCAACATTCACGCAAGTACGAATTCTGAAATCTCTTCTGAACTTTTACCAACTTGTACAATACACAATTCCAAACATGCTAAAGGAACTTTATTCTTCTAAACTACAGTTTAATAATTACTTTCACTTTATGAGCTCAAATACAAATATTTCCAAATCTAAGAGACATAACTCTATCACACCTTCAGCTCTTATGCTTGTGCACCAAACACTAATAAATACAATTGTTACGTTTTGAAACAATATGTTATGTTTTTGAATAATTATTCTATGTCTTGTATTAATTGTTGTGGATAGAAGATTATTGAACACACACAATTTTAAGCCTTCTGATAATTCAAACCTTCTATTCCTCTCCAACACACATCAGACATCCGCAACAAGACCTCCAGGTTTGTCTTCGCAGATCCAGTAGGCAGATGTGTGATAGATGTTACCATAAAGGAGAAAGCGTTTCACTTCATTGGGATTTATGCGTCCAATAAGGAGCAGTCATACTTCTTCGTCGGATCGACCCTTTCGTGATGCTGTGGATGATTGGAATGCGATCCTTGATCCTGATCGAGGTCGTAGAAGCGATAGGAAAAGTAATAATATTCGATGTAAATGTTTTCTGTGAATTTTTAGCTAATTTATAGATTTGGGTGATAAATTTCAAAATGAACATTTCATGCAAGTAGAATGAATTTAAACAGAAGCACAGTTCGAGCTACATTGAACAACTTTTAGCTAGGATCGTTTACTTAGGATTATTAGATTGTCCAAATGATTCAGATCAAATGCTAGTCCATGTTTGATTAAATCTAGATAAACCGAAAACTAAGATATTTTGATACTGGAAATTGTCAGATGTGGGGAGTTTCTGATACCAGCTAATTAGCAATTAAGGTTGGGAATAAGTTGTTGGGAACATCTCAAAAGTAGAATCAGATCTGTTGTGTCGACTGTAGTCGCCGAATCAACCTATGTAGGTTAGCAGTACGAAAGGTGTTCGAATCTAGATAAGGCTGACAAATCTGGAGATGTAGTCAAAGTAGAAATGGATTTCTTGCTTAATGCCAAGACTGATAGAAATAGATTAAAAAAGAATGCCTGTCGAAGCAATAAATATAGCTGCATAATTGCGTGATGCTACTGACTGATACATCACCATTGTCATGTCACCGGAAGGACGAATCTTGACTACAAACGAAGACATTTCTAAATATCATAACTACTTTTTCTTTTCTTTTTTTTTTATCGGAGATACTGTTCTGATTTAATCTCGATTCGATATCTATTTAGCTGAATTTTCTCGCCTGTGTGCAGCTGAAGTAACTAGATGCGAAGTCCTCATAACCGGATTAAATTTCGGAAGCCTGAAAAAAGTCAGAACAGAAAATATTCCGGGAATCGATGGCTTTCTTTCCGAAATGTACTTAAGGCTGTTGCACATGTTTGCCCCCATGCTAGCACTCAAAAACTGGATGAAACAATATTTTCCAACGCTTCAATAATGGTTAAATACGGTGGGGATGGGATTAAGGCCCTTAACTATGTATTAAAAATGGCCAAAGTCTTAAAACTGATTGCCGGCTGTCCTGGGTCTTCAAATAAACCCTAGACATATTTGTACAGTGAAGGGTAGGAGAATCTGAGATAATCTGCATTTATGATCATAAAGTCAGCGATCAAGCCGCGTTGATGGATTTCAAGTAATACCAAGACTATTGTATAGGGATGACCACTGTTTCTTAGAGACTATTTTGTCGGCATCCTCATTGAAGCCGCACTTTTGCTCCTGGATTTGCTTGTTGTATACGATACAAAGATGTATGGTAGAGAGAAGTTAATGAGTTAAAAATCAAATCAGTTTCATGTTGTCTAGATATATTCTTCAAGGATGTTCATTTTTGTCTATACGTTTTTGTAGTGGAACCTTTCCGGCGCAAGAGAGCGAATCCAGTACTTTGCAGAATCGTTACTTGGGGCCACAATCTCAGACAGGTACTCTACCTCTGCTGACGATGCTTCTACGTTTGTAATGAAGCAATATGGTTGTATGGAACCAAATTTAACTGCGACGTTTTTAAAGTTATACACTATCAGAAAAAATAAATTTGATAAAAACAAACATGTAATTTGAATTCACGTAGCACGCAGTCCAAAACACTGTAGTGTAAAAAAGCTATTACTGATCTCGCTGATTATAACAACAGTAACACGTATTTTTTTAGTATCACGGTCGTTCAAATCGAAAGTTAAGGAAGGACCCCAGTCTTTTTGCGATTAATTTGTTTTGTAGTACTTATTAAATGTGCGAATTTCATAAAAATATCAAATAAAAAAAAGCAAGTCTTTAAACAACAAATATCAATCTGTCAGCATCATTAATATTGAATCGGATAGTAATGGATGTCACAGCTCGGGACATCTGACATTTGATTTGTAAACCGAAAACGAATTCAAAACTTTCTTGAATCAAAATAAAAACTTACTTTCGCGGTTAAGATGTACATTATTATTTCAATTCACGCAATATTTATTGATTTTGCTTTTCCTAAAAACATCAGCTTCGGAAGTAACTACTAACTAGCATGTTCTCAAAATTTCAGATTTTTCTGTATCAGCTCAAGTAAAAAATAATTCAAATAAATCATAATTCCTCTTACTTTTTTTTTTGTTTCGGATGTACACTTATTATCGAGAATATGAGAAACCCTAAAAAGAAATAAATACTGGTATAGGTAGGAATCTATTTCTTTTCTTTAGTAGGCATATCTGAATGAATGAATTAATTAATAATACCAATTATTGCGTACCCGATGTACATACAAGTTGATAATGGCCCTTTTCTCTGTTCGTTCGTTATTCAACTTCTTCCTCTCTTAAATTTCATCTCCCTCTGTTGATGGTGATTTTCTCCGTACATGCAAGCACTACTAAAATGGTGCTTTTTTTTCATGTAAAAGCAGTTGTCGGCATAAAAGTCGTTTCTTCACTTCATGTATATTGCTGTTTACTGATATTAGGTGGCATTCTGAGCCCCACAGAAAGAAAAAAGCTACCAGCCTAGTTTCACCACTCCTCCTGCTACTGAACTGAAAGCTGGAGCGAGAAATAGAGTTGAACGGAACCACTACTGCGGATTTTTTTGTTTCACTCTCTCTCTCTCTCTCTCCCCACGTTTTTCCTCTACTTTTCCTGTGTGCCATAATTCAGTCACTTGGTTCATCCATCTGTTATAAATAGGCTGCTTTTTCTTTTTTTTAAGAATTAGAAAAAATATCAAAGTATCGTAGTAACGTGTATATACCACTCGATTTATAAACCCAAAGAATTTTAATATTCAACTTAAAATTACACGGAGAAAGAATGAAACAATAATAATTTAAATCAATTCCTTTCCATATTGCTTTCCTTTACTACACAACACTAACAGGCAACCACTAGAACTAGTCAGACAGATTCTGAAAAAAAAAAATCAGAAACAACAACACTAACAACAGGAGTCATCAAATTTGGATAAGATTTTGAAAGAAAAAAAATACTGACGAAAGATTTAAAAAAAACTCTATACAAGGAAAGAAAAAGCTCCCAAAATTTTCATTTCATCAAGTACAATTTTTATTTAATGCATTATTTTGTTTTTACGTAATTCCATCGAATACAAGTTGGTACCTACGAAGTGTTGAATCCAACCTCAAGTTTCTAATAGTAATTACTCCTCCGTAATAAACAGCTGTTAGTTAAAAACCTAACCACAATTGTATGAAAAGTACTTTTTAGTGTGTGCGCGTGTAAAAAGAAAGAACCATGATGACAACTAATAGAATATGTACTGGCCGGCCGGGTCCTCTACCCAACTGAGACTGTAAGTTGGGTAGAGGTGGTTTGGATTTCTAATTAAGTTACATGATGCTATTAATAATTGAATAACTAAAGCTAAAAAGCATGTAAAGAACCTTCCCCATTCGAAAGTGCCGGGTAATTTACCAACAACTCACCCTGTTACCATCTGTGGATTTTTATGGTTGAGGGATACCCCTCAGCCAATAACTTCATCCTGATGCCTAACATAGAAAAGTTGGCCACAAAACAAAGGTAAATAAAATAAATATTTTGTTTGTGTGCTAATGTGACAACAAACAGTGTCATTGTCATGCGTTTCGTCTTAAAATAAAATGACTAAATTCTACCCTTTTTAACTTAGGAGAAATTAAAATCGAGTTTCATTTGTAAAACCTCGTTCTTGTTTCGAATACCCTTTGTTGAAAACTTTTCAGTTTGACATCAGTTTTTTTTCCCTTCTTTCTTCATCGTAAAAAGACGAATGAAGATGAACAGTTACGATCCAACCAGATCAAACTTTCCGCTAAATAAGACATTTGTTTATTTAACAATTTAAAAACTATTCCTAATATAATTCTAAGAAAATTCTTTTTTTGGATAGCCACTTTTTAAAAGTTGTTTTCAAATTTTAAAAAGGAAAAAAAAAAGTAAATCATTTTTTGTTTTTTTTTTTTTTTTTTTTTTTTTTTAAAGAAATTGATGTGTGTGCTTTGTATTTTTGTTTTTGCATTCAGACATTTGTTTTGTAGTGAATGAATGTGTATTTTACTTATGTACTCGAACCAATGTCCTCTGATTAATAATCATTGATTGTGCAGGTTTTTATATTTTCCGCCTAAAACTCTGATGTTGTACACTCGATTAGGAAACTGACTGACATTTCAAATGTTTATTAAAATACGTCATTTCAAAAAAAAATAAATGAAAAATAAAATAAAACGTTGAGAAGTGTAAGACTAAGACTTTCAGTAAAAAACAAACGGTTTGTTGAGTGAGTCTGACATTTTAAATTTAAAACTTAATTTTTCACATAAGTTGGCAACTGAATTATCAAATATTGCTATTCAATATTTGTGTTAACTCTGGGTTGTATGGAAATATTAGGGAAAATTGAATCAAGAGATGTTTAATTTTCACTGTGCCGACCTCCCAAATCCAACCCATTGTCTGTTTTTTTTTTGTCCACACAGAAATACATATGATGACTCTGTATTCCTATTCATTACAACACATAAAATTAAAAAAAAAAAGCTTGTTTTGTGACAACTGAAGTTTAGAAATTAGTTTGTTACAGCCAATATGCTTATTTTTACATTTTTGAAATACATGATAGCGCAATACATTCAAAATAACCGAACGTTTACAATTTAGTAAGTAAAAGTATTATTACCCTAGGAAAAATTATGCCTGCTTTTCAATCCAGTTACGCTAACTAAACATCTGTTTTAGTTTTAAATCTTTTAATAAATGAAGTCTGCTCGATTATTAATAATTGTTAGGTGTGTATGGGTGTGTGTGTGGTTTTTTTGAAATTGGACTGCACGAAAAAAAACTATCATTGTACGTGTGGAAGATTTTTTAATTGCTCAATCTGGCTACGTAAAACAACTACTAACTTCTAACACATATATGTGCTAATTTTACTGATAATCTCTAAAATGCAAAAATATGCGTTATTTTTATGGACATTTTTTACGTGGTACACTTTTTAGTAAAAAGTTTTTACGAACTTGAAACATTTGCTTCAACTTGTGAAGTGGGACACTAATTTAAGTTCAGAATTTTACTCTTCTTGTTTCGTTTTCAATTCCACCTCTCCTTTCTTTGACTTTTTGAGTTACTTAGGAGTGGATATAGTTTTCAAACAAAACTCACATTTCTTTCCAGATAATCACAATTTTCAGCTAATTGTCGTTCAAAATAAGATCATAGAACCCTGCATTGGCTCCATATGAAATTGAAATACCTTTTTTATTTGCTTAGCTTCTATCATTAACTTTTGCGAACAGACTTTGGTTTTGTTTGCACTGATCATCACTTATGGGCTGTTTTAAGGAAAATTACTTTTTAAAAATCAATCGTATTGTTTCTGACTGTTTCTTTATTGAATTGCAAAATTCCTCATTTAGTCTGCATTCTCCAAAGTGATGATGATCGCTAAGAAATTAACTAATAAATTTTACATTCACCTATATAAATTTGTTCCAAACTGTAAAATATCTGCTTGTAAAAACTTGACACAAGGAAATATTAATGATATCCAGTATTTGTGATGATCATCATCATCATCAAAAGCGAAAGAAATAAACATAAAAATTAAAAGAACAACTAAACTTCTTTTATTTAAACTTAAGTTATTGCCACTAAGTACGACTAAAAGTGGTTTGGAGTTAAAATTCTGACAGGTTCTGTTTTCGTTAATGTTTGAGAAATTATGTTTTAGTTAAAAATGGATATAGATTGGATAGATTTTCATGAAATTTTGAAATCAGAGACCTAAATATATAGAAATATACATAAAGAAATAAACATATGTGTTACAATCTTGCCAGAACAATCTGATAACTACAGATGGGCAATCAATTATGATTAGTTGCGATGCCAAAATATATTCAGGAAATTGTATGAAAAAATGAAATTCAAAGATTGACCTGCCCATCAACTGTTATGCAGAATGCCTTGTAATATTTTTATTGTGAGTATACAAAGGAAAAGCTGCTTAGTTATTTCTCACTTTTAGAGAAACTGCACTGAAAGGTGATGTATTTTAAGAACATTTAGAATTCTACTCCATAAAAAAAATTGACATGCCCCACACCTTTTTTTTTCTTTTAAATCATAAATTTCTTCTTTTTATGTTTTGAAATTCCTTTTTAGTTTAATTTTTGTTACTTTAACATTTGATTCTGATTTTTACTTACTTTGTCTTAACAACTCTATTCTATAGGTGAATTGTTTTATTTCAACTAAACTGTTGAATATGTATATAAATCTTTGGTATATTGACAAATTGAGTTTTATGAATTTGGTCTTCATTGCTGTACAGCTTTATTATAAATACAGGTATGAGTTCTTTTTATTTGGCTTCTGCTTTGAATATTTTTTGTTAAATTCTATCCTTACAAAATTAAGTAGAGAAGTGGTAGTAGTTGGAATAGTAAAACTAAAAGTCAAACAACAGATGAGTAATAATTGGGATATGAGAAATTTGATTTTCACCTGGTTGCTCACTAGTAATTTACAGCTTCAGAAAACAAATCTTTAAGAACACATAATGCATTCAACAAACAGAACTTAGTTTCAAAGTTACTAAAACATATCAGATGTCATAATTATCAAAATGAAAGTAAAACAAAATAAAATATCTTGTTGATTTTTTGCTAATACTTCAGTTTATTCAAATCATTCACAATATATTCGATGATGACGTGAATAAGTAATAAGTTATTATTACTAATAACAAAATTGAATCTACCTTATTGCTTGTTAAATATTTTTTCAGGGTTACTTTCAGATAGATAAATATGTCGTTGAAAATATAAACCCTTATGTAAATTTAGCTTTTAGTATACCCACTTACTTACACAATAGAAATCGTTCAACCCAAAGCAATTTTTCAGAAGCTTCCTCAAACTAGTTGCCTTCCACCTTAGCTTATCAAAAATGTCAATTTTTCTCTCTATGATATATTTTCAAATAAGTTATATATCTACTTAACTTTAACACGCCACTCTAGAATTTATTGCAACTTACATCTTCATTTTATGTAGTTTTAATAAACTCTTTTTGTTTATTTGTATCATGGTTACTATATTTATCTTTCTCTTAGATTTTACCTGTTGAATATTAATGTAAAATTTCATTGCATTAACATTTTTATTGCTTAAAATTAAATTTAAAAGTTCATTTTTGGATTGCTTTTTTTAAAGCAATCCAAAAATGAACTTTTAAATTTAATGAAAAAGTATCTCTAAGTTCTAACAGAAGTAAATTAATTTACTCTTACAGAGAAGGAGAGTACAATATGAGGTTAAAAAGTGTACAAGTTGTGTATAAATATATATAAAATTATTTAAAAATTAAAAAATATATAAACTTCTCTCTTTCTCTGTCTCTTTACTAACTTACACACTAACACTACAGATCAAAAGTTTGAAGTCACCCCCATAATTAGCATATGGGATGAACTTTGCAGGAAAAAAAAAGGAAAAAAGCTCTTAGTCATTAAAGAAAAAATGAAATCAATTATCAAACGTATATTTTGATAAAACAATGAATGCAAAAAAATTTCAAGGCTAAAGGTGGACATTTTGACGAGTAAAATTTAATCATAAAATTTTTTGTTTCATTTTACCATAATGAAATTTCTAATAAAAAAATCATATCTCTCTTTTTATTAACCATGTTATTTTTCTCTTATTTAAAGTACAAAGCAACTACTTTTGGGACTAATTTAAAATATTAGCCGGGATGGCCTCAAACTTTTGAACTGAAGTATGTATGTGTATAAGATGATTAATAAATAAGAAACATTTATTAATGTAACATATTTCACTTTTATTAGAGCTTCATCAGAGAACAAAATGAATAAAAATGAAACAGGTTAGATTGAGAAACATTTTCTATTTGTTATCTTATCATTTAGTTGGATTTGTAATCCATATTTGATCCCAACTCTCTCTCTCTCTATCAAATATAAAATATCTTTCTATTTATCAATCATGAATTATATATGTACTTGGAGTACAAAAACCATAGAGTAGTAAACTCTAAATGACAGAAAGCACAAAAGTCTTATGGCTAGATACAGATTATGATAAGATACTGATTATTTAAAGGTAATCTAATAAAACAGACAGATTTTGCTATTACATTTGTTAGTTTTGGTTGATTTAGATCTGAAATAAATCTCACTGTAGGTACATAGGTCTCTAACTAAAATCACCCATTCTTTTTGTTTCATCTGCTTTATACATCACCTGCAATAGATAAACAGGAAGTTAAAATCATAGAAAGTGACTCAGATTGCTATTATTTCAGTGAGGGAAACTGGTTTAACACTCTTATTGTTGTCTGCCTGCATCCTTGTTTGGTTTTAAGTAGATTATTCTGTGTTTATTTAGAGATTATAATTGTGTGGTTTTATTTATTAATCCTGATTTCACTTTTCTTTCTGCTTGATTTGTTTATTTAGAAAATTACGCCAGCATATTTTTTTAACATTAATATGCCCACTGTTGTAAATTATAAAATCAAAATAGATTAATAAAGATTATCTCTTGTTTTATGCTAAATAGTTACTGTGGACTAAGAATGATAATTGTTTCAAAAGTTTAAATAGCAAGCAAGATTTTCAGTAAATTTTTATGGATAAAGATGGAAAAATATGAAAAGAATAGGTAAAAATCTGTTAAAGAAAAACATTTTTCCTTTTAACATAATGTGAAATATGTGGCTTGTGGTTCAGATACCTCACACATCAAAATCATGATCACTGAATCATATTTCAACATCAAATTATCAGCTTTTCCAATTTTGAATTCAAAGCCATTCATTTCCTTCTATTGATAGAAGGAAATGAATGGCTTTGAATTCAAAAAAGTTGACTATCCTATTGATAGGATAGTCAACTTTTTTTTTCTCTATCATTGTCTAAGACTACTATTTTTACTCTAAATAAATCTACTTATTTGAACCCTGTTCTTGACACATAGCATTCACTTCCACTTTTTGGTACAGATTGACCATTATTAATCCAGACACATGTAATCTGAAAATAATTTCACCTCCTGTAATTTCAAATTTTTCATTTAGTATCATCACCTTTTAGCATGAACTGAAAAACACGGGCAACCATTTTTTTTTGGTTTTTAATTTTATTTTTATTATGATGATCTCATTTAGTCTTGACCATAATTTCAAGCAAAGATAAATGCTTTTTATAGTGTAAAATACAAAAGTCATGCATTTCACTTGGATTCATTTAACATTTCTTTTTCCTTTATATTTTTTTTTGATTTACATATTTGATAACAGGTAAAATGGAGTGGTTACCTATTGAATTATAAATGTTTACCTAAACAAACCACCTATAATCAAGCTCCTTAATCCAATATCCAAGAGATTCCAGGGGTGCTGAATTTGTGGTGATCAGTCTACTGAAATAAATTTATTTAATACATACTTAAAATAGCTTATCTTTAATATTAGGAGCATACGCATACAGAGAAAATGTTTTTCTTATTTATTAGGTGATATGTTGTCTTAACAAAACTCACTAAACTAATACCAATACTTATTTGTTGCAGACAAAAAGCCTCATTATGAAGACCTTATGATAACTAGTTTGTGTTGCAACCATTAAGCTGACAATTAGCAAAGTTTGGAAATTCTAATATTTTCTTTGAACACTGAATTAAGAAACTTCATCTATTATCATCTGGCATAAAAGATGACAAACTTCTTTTAACTTCTTGGCTTTGTCTTAGGTTTAAAACCAGAGTCCTCATGAGCTATCATTATAAATTTTAAATTCAAAGATATCTTTGAATGCTAAACCATAATCTGTAACCTTTACTTATTTACCAACAGGGGCATTAAACTATAGCTCTTGCAAAATTGGTCTTATGTTAAATATTTTTTCTTCCATCTTTTTAGAAACCAAACTTACATAGACACAGCCCAATTTTTCCCTGAAACTCTGAGTTAGATATTGGTTTATTCTGTTATCATAAGATGGCATTATGAAAATTTTGTTTTAACTTAATTCAAAAAGATCACTTTTGATTGTGTTGTAAAAGCTGTTATATCAGCATGCATTTAAAAAGAATTGTTGAAACTGGTATCATTTTGTTTATTGAAGACATTACATGAAAATAATCAATTTTAAATGAAGTAGGAGATACCCAATATATTCATGATATACAAATCAATTGTTAAAGATAATTTGAACTAACTTGGGTATGTTAGTTACTTTGATGGGTTGTAAGATCATTGAAAATCAGCAGAACTGAAAATTTTCATTTTGTAAACAAATTGTGAGAAGTGATAAAAGGTGACTACTTTACAACACTATGGATGGAATACAAAATATCAGGAAGCAAACAAAATCAACTACTATTAATCATATCAAAGACTAGTCTTCATATAAAGTTAATGCTGGTGTGATTGGAAAAGTCCTCAACTATAAACTCCTTTTGGAGAAGCTGAGTTGAGCAAGCACTGCTCCAAATTAGACCATTGAAAGGCAGTAATCAATGAAAAGCATCTGAATCTCTTTTTAATTATCATTTCATCACAAGCAACTAAAGCACAAAGGGTTAGTGTATGTGTAAGAATGAGAAAAAGAAAAACTATTAAGGAGAGAGACCAATAAAAGAACAGTAGTTAAAAAAAAACAAGATAATGATTGACATAGCATATAAATTATTGAATATCAAACTTGGCAGTAAACCAAGAGGTCAGAAGATAGTTCCACAAATGAGAAGTATGAGAAAAAAAACTGTTAGCATAGAACTTCATCTAGTCATTTCAAGAGTTAAATGATGAGACTTAGTTGCCAATCTAGTACTGCATTTAAATTAAAAAAAGTCAAGGTACTAAAGAAGAAAACTCATCAAAACAATTACCATGAAAATATTTATAAAAAAAAAGTACAGAGAAGCTACATTACAGTGGTGGGAAAGTGACTGAAGCTGCAATGACAGGTCAAGACCAATTACATTGCAAATTCAAAAAACATTAGTTCAAGAAGGCATAATGAATCACTCGTCTGGAAATTAGCATCAGCTATGCTGACAGAAGGGAAAATTTTAATAGCGACTGTGATAAAGCACTATTTTTCAGATGCACAGTATCAAACAATGGAAACCAAGTAAGCAATCACCAAAAATCCAATTACCGTAAATTAAATAAAATAGCATCATTTATTGAATTATCTTTAAATTATTAAGAGAAATGTTCATAAGATGGGGATTTAGCTAGATGGAAAGTAAGAAATAAGAAAAGTTAAAAGTGTTTAATGTCTCCTGTCAATACCTCAAATAATGGACTATTTCATTTTGAGTGTGTGCAAAGAAGGAAAAAGACACTACTTGATTTCAATGAGAAAAAGAAAGAAGGGAAGATAGAAATGTGAAATGGAAAAAGTTGTCAATTTCAAATCTTTTCATTTGTACCCACTTTCTAAAATAACAACCAGCATTCATATTTATGATTGTTATTGCAATATTTTGAGGAGAATTTCTACGGATATTTTATTCAATCATAAACTTAAGAGTTAAGAATTAAGATTCACCAGAAAATTTAAATATGAAAATTGTAAAATTTTCACTTGTCTTTTTAGTAATTTATTAATTGGCTTTTACTAATTTTTATATAATCGGAAAAGTCCTGAAAAAATGATTTGCTTTTGTTCCAAAATATAACTGAAGAGTTAAAAATAAAACCATTCTGATTATATCTGATATTATGGTAAATTTGCAAATATATAGACTAACACAGAAAGACACTCTATGATAATAACATGAGAGATTTAAATTGGTGTAGGTGTATCTATAAATATATATTTACACACAAGTTCTTTGATAAATATTTATCTTCATACTTAGACAGGCAGATATGTTCTCAGATTTAATCAGAATAAGGACACCTTTTCCTCATACAATGATTAAAAATTTAATTTGTAACCTTCATGTTTATGGAAGTCTCTTCTGTAAACTAATATTTGGTGTTAGCTCCTCTAGATTATTTATTGTGCCATTATATGACTTAAAATATGGCAAATGTGTGTGTATAGAAAAAAAAATATAATCTGTTCTATACATATAGATATTTACTGGATTCAGCTGGCTTTGATACAAGGTCACAGTCATACATACATACATACATAATGTAGAGATAAAAGAAACAAGATAATCAGAATAAGTTAGTAGATATGTATAATATTAATATGTATATATTTTTTGTATTTACAAAGCACACAGGAAGATTTCTTTTTTTTAGATATGTAAAGAAAATTTATACATTTTAAGTTTGTGGAAACCAGTTCTTTTAAAAAAATGAAAATAATACATATTTTTTCTTTTTCTTGTTCTCTGATGCAAATCAACTTCAAAACGATTAATAGAATCTTTAAAAAAATACTCTGTACTAAAGAAAAGTTGCATTGTTGGCAGTTATATTTTGCTACAAAATATTTTGACTAAAATTTAACATCTTTTGAAAGTTTAAAGGATTAAAGATAGAGAAAACACAAAGCAAATTTAGATATAAAAATCAATAATTGATTTCCATTGGTTGTCAAAGATGATCACAAAGACAAGAATATGGTGATAAAGAAGAATTGCCCCGTTGAAGAAAGTAAAGGATGTCATTACAGCTGTCCAACTCATGGAGACAGATTCCAAGATGGTTGATTTGAAATTCTAACTCCAATGCCAATACAAAGAACAAGGGGGTAATTACACAACCTATTATAATATTAATGTCAGTTTTGGACATCTGCTGGAATATTCTGAATTCAAAAATCTCATAGGTGAATCCTTATAAAATTTATTTTCTTACAAAATCCATTAAATGCAAATGTTTGTCTCACTAAGTTCAAAGTCAATTTGGATCTCATGAAACTCAGCTGATTTATTGCTTTGAGTAGTTTTTATCTTCTCTCACAAAACTGCCTCATTTTCAATGTAACTTGGAAACTTAGGATTTCCAGGTTCTTGGACAGACTTTGCCATATAATTGTTAACAGAAATTTGGTTATTTTTCTGGCAAGAACACTGAAAATTCCACCTTATATTGAGCAATGTTGAAATTGATTTAAGATTTTGAGTCCTCTTTTGGTATATGTAGATTTTGTCTTTTGGCCCCAATACTTGGCAATGCTTTTTTACAAAAGCTTCTACAGAAGTTACAGAACTGCAAAGCGTATTTTATAGAACCTGATAATTGATTCCTGTTTGTTTATAGCTCTTTATTGCTATACAAAATCTTCCTTGACAAGCATTTAATTGGGTGATTATTGAATTCTGCTTTTGATGAATATAGTATATTGAGTTCTCCAAAATAGCTCAGGGATTTGTGGATTGTAACTATTTATGTCCTATATTTTATAAGCAGTGGGGCTCAAAGTAAGATGTAGCATCACAAATTGTGTATATTCCCCAACTGATATGGAGTAAGTTGGTAAAATGATAAAATACCAAATTTTATACAAAAATTAATGAACTTACACATCTGTTTGTCTGTCATATATCACCTGTTTCTATCTACCATTATTTATATGCTTATAGAGAAAATTACTGTAAATTTTCATATTATATTGGTTCGCCTGTAACAGAAAAACTGAAAATTCCACTCTGTTGTCAGAAGAAGAGATAAATTACTGTCAACCCTACACAGTGGAATGTAAATTCTAATATCATTATCTAATTCTGTCTAGATGAATTTTATAGCCTTGCTATTTACGCCTATATTTTTACTAATTCTTTCTTTATGAATATTCTATCCAATTTTCCCAGTTCTTAGCATTATAAAATCAAATCATTGTGCTGGACCTACTGAGGAATAACTCTTTCTGCAGTTTAATAAAATCAATTTGTATGAATTTATCAATAGTGGAAAAGGGCCTTGACAAATTTGAATGAATATAATGGTACCAAAAATATGCTACATTTATAGCATATATTCCTGATATGGTGTGTTTATCCGTGAATTGTTGGTTATGGGCCTATTGTATGAATTCCTCTGTTCCCATCTTGTCATCCAAACTCAGAAAAGGGTATTCTGTGCTAGTTTCCTCATTTTCCTGATTATTGTATTACTTTCTCTCATTATTTTATCTTTTTCTTATGATGTCTTTCTCTGTTAATCGATACCAGCTATCTTGTTATTCTCTCCAACTAGCCTTTTCATGTTCATGATTATAGATGAGTGTCAGTCATCTCTTCAACATTTATTCTATTGGACATTGCACTTTACCAATTATCTGGTATTGAGTGATTTCAGCTTTTTCCTATTTCTGGAAGCCAATTTTTTCTCCTTACAATTGCATTTTTGATTTGCAAAATGCTACCATTTCAAACCCATAAAAAAACTATATGTTGCAACCTAAACTCTTCTTTTATTTACAATGTCCCTTCAATATGCAAACATAGCTCTCCATAACTTCCTGACTTTTTTAGCTATTGGTAAGTTTTGTCTTTTTGCTATCTCTCTTAATCCCTGTTTTGCTTACCATTTACACAACATCGGTTGGTAGGTTATTTGCTGCTTTCCTCTGTTGCCTTAAATGTATCCTGTGAGTGTCAAATTCTCCAAGCCCTCTTCCCTTCATTATGGACTCAAAAGATTTCAATTCTTGCCTTCTGATGTTAAGTCTCTTTTTGCTTCCATTTTCTTTGAAATTTTATCATTGCTCACATTTTTCAGTCCATGGTATTCTCGGCATCATTCTGTAGGGTCATATTTCTGTTGCCTCTGGTCTCCTCTTCATCTATGAAATTTTCAGCATTCTCTACCATATAGGGGAACAGATATTAAATAACAGTTCAGTACTCTTATTTGTTTCTAATGAAAATTTCTTGTTTCTTAATACTTTGCTTAGCTTTTAGAAGGCATCTTTCACTATTCCAATGCACCTTCTGATTTTGGTGTTGCATTTTACATCCTCTGTTAAAATATTTTCTAAATATATAAATTTTTGTACTTGTTTGGTTTTTGTATCTACAATTTATACTTTGACTCTTGGCCTGTTCCATTTGCTAACAACCAAACATTCTATCTTCTTACAATTGATGGTTAGTCCTTTCTTCTCACTTTACTTTACTGCCTTCTGTAGGAGTCCCTGTATTTTTCTTTTTGTGTTTGTTATCAGCACTGTGTCATCTGCTTATCTTATATTAAGATTGTGGTCACCAATAATTAAATAATTTCATTTTCTCAGGATTGCCTCACTAAAGTTTGAATAAATCCAGTGAGAAAACACACCCTTGTCTTATAGACCCTGCTATTTTGTATATTTACTGAATTAATTTTCTGTCCATATGCAAGTGGTTTGCTGCCAGCATAAATTGTGGATTATTCTAATATCTTTCCCAAATAAATCAAATCAAGCTTACCTAAAAGTTCTAATTGTGACATACGTTGTCAAACACTTTTGCATTATCTATAATACATAGGTATACATTCTTTTGAATTTGTATTGCTCTTTCTGATATCATTCTGAGTATTTTGCAACTGGCTTGTTAGACAGTGCTATAAAAATTCATCTACTTAGATCATCCAGTATATTACCAGTATCATATATTTTATTTATTATTTCTATAATTTTGTCAATGCCAAAATTTTGTCTGGAGCTGCTAGCATCTTTATTACAATTCTATCTGGTCCTGATACTTTGTTTTTGTTCAATTTGGCCAGTGCTAATTTCACTTCAGACTTTAATATATTCAGTCTTTCCATATTTTTGTGTGTTGTAGGTTTTTCACTTTGATCATGAAAGAGTTCTCCAAGTCTATATTTGAAGTATTTTTCCCAATTATCAGCATTCCCTCTTTTTATGCATCCTATTAACCAACATGTCTTTTGTTCTGTTATTTCTCTTATTCTTTTATGTATGTATCGCCAAAGAAAAATGATACCTAAGTTTTAAAATGAATTTTTTAAAATGAAAGATATTTGTTGAAGTTTTTATTTTAGTTTTAATTCCAAGCTAATAGATTAAAATTAATATTTCCAATAAGCAAAATACATTGCTTTATTTCAACACTAATTTAAATTGACTGGAAGGAATTTTTTTTTTTAAATTGCTAAGAATCATAGATTTTAGCCATCTGTCATCACAATGTGGTTAGAAAAAATTTATTAAAAAATCTTTCAAAAATAAAATATACGTAATGTATAATGTGAGCGCCTTTTTTATATAATTTTTAACTACCCAGTAATCTTAAAAATTTAGTAAAATATTCCCCGTAATCTAATTTCTTATTGAATTTTAGGCACTTAGGTACCTGATCAAACTAAACTCATAAATAATTACATTGGTCACACGACTACATACCTATCCAGATGCCTTACATTACACCTATCTGACCACAGCTCTATTAGAACCCTTTTAAACACGCACACAAACTTAACAGACGTCATCCGAAACATACTAGTAAAAAAATACAAACATAATAACCTCATCCACTTGTAGAAAAAAGATTAAAAAGTAATGGAAGCCTTAATAATAAAAAAGAAAAAGCCAATACTTAAATATTAACTGTGAACATGGCCACAACATGCTGTGTTCGGAAAATAAAATGTCTATAACACTAAAAACATACACACAATGCACACACCCAATTAAATCTGAAAAAATAAAATCATCCTTGTTAATAGCTGTAAGTATAGCCGAATTGCTCAGAATTATAGAACATTTGGACAGTTTCTACACACTCTGTATCAAAAAAAGAAAACACTTGTTCGAACACAAGAACAATTAAATAAAAAGCTTAATTGTTGTACCTTGTCTGTCGTTTTTAATGTAACGAGCATAAATGAAGGATTGCAGCCTAAATACACATATATATTAGTTTTTCAAACACAGATGCTACACTGATCCAAAGCAAAAGTGCCAATTCATTTGAAAATAATACTATCAGTTTAGATAGGTGCTAGTATTGATGCATTGTGTATTTGAATTAAATAAGATAAGCAGTATGCATCAATAATATATTCATTAATATCAAACCATGCTTAAATTTATAAAAGCAGAATTTAAAAAAAAATTTAATCCTTTGATTAAAAGAATATATAAAGATAAATTTAAGTTAAATGCTATTCATCGGTTAAATTGCTAAAATAAATATAACAAAGAAATCACATTTATTTTTCTGTATTATGATGTTTGTAACTTTTACTTTCAAATTAATTTGTTGCATTTCTATTTATATAAATGTACTTGATTACTTCAAAGTATGGTTTATGAAAGAAAAATCATATATGACAATAAAAAATTCATATATGATAAGCAAAAGTAAAACCTAAAAATCATAGAAAAATTATCTATAACAAGTGAAAGAAGTATGTACAGTTAAATGTTTTGGTCACTAAATGATATCATCTGATAACATCTCTACTTCATAATAAAGGATTTAGAGAAGCTTCATTTGCCATTGATTGTATCTTGTGAATGAGTAGACCAGGACAAATAATAATGCATAATAATAAGTGAGAAAGAGACATGACTGAGGAGTAGGAGATAGTGACATGATTGAAGGGGAGGAGAGTAAAGAGATAAAGAGAAGTGGTCAGGTAAGGATAAATGATAAAATCAATGTTCTCTTAAATGAATAATACAATGACTCATATCATTAGCAGGTGAAAGTTTCAGAGACTATAGTGATTTACATAGATACTGTAATTTATGATTATTATTCATTTACCTATTCTAATATGCTTACAGATGAATATGTTAATAAATAATACACAGGTATACACAAGAAGTAGTTTGTATGTGAGGCTATATAAGTGTCTGCACATACAATGATTTTTTGCATTTTACAGTGTATCTATATTTTTTATGTTTCTATTTTTATCGATATACATACATCAGCATACAAATTTACCTGGATATGTACACCCATTTATAAACAGTGTGCATGTATTTACAATCAAACATTCACTTTTTTTATATAACAATAGTTGATCAGAATAATAATTATTTCTCTTTTAAACATTTTTACATATAATGCACACATACATAATTATAAAACTTTGTCTTTGTTATGATGAGAATCTTAAATCAGGCTTATCACTAACACAAGATACACATTTGTGTAATATAGGTGTACAAATTTGTAGGGCAAGTGTTTATGCACACAGATTCATATCAAGTAAACCGACTCATGCACTGCTTGACTTTGTATGACTCACTTAGGGTTAAAAAAGGTATCTATAGAAAAACCAAGCCTTGTTATTATGAATTTAAAAAAGTAAGAATTAGCAAATTAAAAGAAAATCAATAGTAAACATGAAAAGCCCAACTTAAACTGTTAACACAAAAAAATAATTTAAAAATGCTAAAATTTAGTTTTATACAAAGTCTCATTTGAGGATCACATAACATGAATTCAGCTGAGGAGTAAGAATCTTGCATGAAGACAATTGTATAAGTGACTTTAATTTGAAAATAAGAACTTAAAATTTTAGCTTTTAACACCCACAACTGACACTAGAAGCAAATTTGCAGCTATTTCAGTCACTAAACAACATCATTTCTTCCCTATTTCTCATTTATATATATATATATATATATATATATATATATATATATATATATATTATGTATATTCTTTTTCTTACATATATGAGTGCTCTATTTTAGATGCAAAACAATAACATTGCACTCCGTGATTCTCTTATATGTGAGTGTATGTATGTGTAAAATTTCAGCTATAACTAAAATATATTTGCAAAAGGTGGCCTTGAGATAATGTGAAACAACATGTTATAAATAAAACATGCATAGCTGCAACCAAATTTCAACAAAAATGTGAATCTAATAAAGATGACTAAAAACAATACTCAGTATATGACAAATTCTTATAAGCATGTGTTTTCTTAAACAAATGAAATCTCCTAACATAAGTAAAACTAAAAAGTAATTAAATATAGATAAGTGATAAATAAAGCAAAACCTTATAAATAAATTGCTCTTCCATTTACCAAAACAAAACCCTTAAGTAACCTAAATAAACTGATAAAATCTTAAAACTGTTACTCAAACATAAAAAATATTATAAAGAATGCTATTGAAAAAGAAAAATATGAATAACTATATAAACATAGAAATGGTGAATGTTCTCTCAGTATAGAACTTTTTAAAGTAAATTGTCAACAGAAGTTTTATCCCTACAAGGAAATATTTTGAAAAGAAATTTAGGTAATATTAGAAGAAAAAAGAAGAAACAAAGTAAGGCACAATTTCTGTTTCTTGATGTTTCTGTTTGTCACACTGTTGCCAGTCTAGCTTAGAACATGTACAACATGTCAACTAGATATTGTGAGATGTATTATTGTGCTGGAGAATTACCTCAGAAGTCCAAGTGGTATAAGTTTAAACTTGCACGTAAGACGAGAAAATTGTGAGTGAGGCGAACCATATGAGCATTGGTACTGGAATGACATGGCACATGTGCCACTGAGCCAGACTAAGACTGGCAGCATACATAAGATGCTAATCTTCTAACTTAATGAAATGAATAAAAGAGGTGAGTGTTTGTTGGGACAGGAGTAAGCTTTTGCCCTCAGTGCAGTTAAAATCAGTATGTTGTGGTGTGTGCTAAACCAGAGTCCCTTGCAAGTATTGTTCCAGTGTTTGTGCTACAGAAGAAATTGTTTCCTGCTACAAGCTATTACTATGGCAAAGATATGGATAAACAGAGATATGATAAATCCATTTACTGTTGAGAGAGATGCTAGCATGGCTAAAAATAGTGAGGCTTGTGGTGAGACTTCAGCTGGTGGATGATGTGATCAGCCTGCTGCCATTGTATCTGGAGAGGGATACAATGGCCCTCTACATGGAGATGAATGAAGATGACCAAAGGGATATACATCAGATAGAGACCCAGTTGAAGGAAGCATTCGCTGACAGTGTGTTCATGTCGGGTGGATATAACGCAAACAGAATCAGGAAGTTTGCCAGATTGGCTATGTTCAAGAGAGTTTGACTGGAAAGGCACACTAAACTGACTTTTGTCACGCGGTTCCCTGAGGTCATTTCCATTGAACTTCAACAGATTCAAAACATTGAAAACCTGCCTATGAGGGACCTAAGAGCAAGAGTGTTGACGATGACTGGGGACCAAAGCCAAGATGTGGTTGCAGACATGTGCCCACTCCATAGTAATACCACAGTTACTACCAGGAGTAGCCCCAGCGTAACTTGGTGCAAAGGCAAGGTGCTGCACTTGAAGACAGACTCTCTCTCTGTGTACCACTGGGTTTCAGACACTCTGATTAAGAAGGTGCAAGTGCCTACCAAGGCAGCAAGTGAAATTCTCATCAGGAGGCAGTTGAGTATACTCAGAGCTGGTGAAGAAATATGAACTGACTGTGGACATGATGTTGGTTGCATCAACTGAAAACATGGCCGACAGACTGATGAGGGTGACACAGAAATAAAGAAAGAAAAAGGACTCAGACCACTGATTGGTGCTATCCATGTGGTTAGCTGGATGCAGGCCAATTCATCTATCTACAGAAGCATTGTGAACCTGGGTGTATGGCACACTACTTTGCCAGGAAAAGTTTGCCCAGCAACAACAAAAGCAGCTGTTAAGAATGCCAATCTATAGACCCAGCACGCAGACAGTGTTCTTTGAGCTTGGCCCACCGCACAAGTTCCTTACAGACAATGACACAGCTTTCTACAGCAGGGAGTTCAGAGCTTTGGCATATGAGTGGGAAATAAGTCTGTGATTCTGTTGTGCATATGCCCCAGCTGGGAATGGCATAGTAGAGTGATGTTACTGTACAGGGAAGTGAATTAGAGCCAGGATACACTGTTCCATCCAGGAGACTGTTACTGGCACAACGTGACCCTGAAGGATGAAACTTCTGACCACAGTGGCAAATGCAATCTACTTATATGAAGTTTGGGTGAAGGAGGTTGATGCCATGACAACATTCTCAGGTCCTGTGCACAGATCCTACCAGGTCACAGATTGTATGTGTGTTGAAGTGCCACAGAGGTGGTCTGCCACAAAGTTCAGCAGGGCTCAAGTGATAAAATAGTCAGCCCATATTCCTGTCTGGTGGACAGAATGCTCTGTCATGTGAAGTATCTGCACTCAGACCACTGTGTCACCAAATTGGAAGAAGATTCCAACAGCACAAGGCTTCAGTGAGCAGGTCGGAGTGTCTTTTGCATGATAATGGAGATGCAGAGACAGTTTGCCCAAGGAAGAAGTGGGAGAAGAAACAGAAGCACCTCCACGCTTTTGTGAAAAGACACCTGACAAAAGCGACTGCCAGCAGATTACCACTTTTGTGATCAGGATTTCAGGGGGTAGTATGCTAGAGAATTATCTCAGAGGTCCAAGAAGGCCAGAGTGGCGTAGCCTAAACTTGTGCATAAGACAAGCAAATTGTGGGAAAGGTGAACTGCATGAGCATTGGCACTCAAATTACACAGCACATGCATCACTAAGGCAAACCGAGGCTGGCAGTGTGTGCAAGTTGCTAATTTTCTGGCTTGGCAAAATGAATAAAAGAGGTGAGTGTTTGTTGCACAGATGGATGAAGCTTTTGTGCTCAGCACAGTTCAGATTGGTGCATTGCAGTGTTGTTTCAGTGTCTGTGCTACAGAAGAAACTGTTTTCTGCTATAATTATATAAGCTGAAGTTAACAAGTGCAGCAGCATTATAATTGTCTAAGATGAAGATAATAACCATTTACTGAATTGTACATTGACTTTTGAGTAAAATATGAATTTAATACATATCTTTCTTGCAGTATGTATGTATGTATACACTACAGTTCAAAAGTTTGAAGTAGTCCCCAGAATTAGCATGGGATGAACTTGAGAGAAGGGTGATAAAAAAATGAAAAAAGAGCTCTTAGAGTCAATGAAAAAAAAAAAAAGAATGAAAATAATTGTAGGATGTATAATAGTATCTGAAACAAAATGGAAGATGATGAGACAAAGTGGAAAATTCTTTTAATGAGATGTATTTCATCGATGAGGCATATGCTCTATTTTGGCTCAGATTAAGACTGTGTGTGAAGAAAATGCCTTGGGATCTCTGATAAGTGATAATCATAAATCAATTTAATTACCTTAGCTTATCACATCTCAATGTCCAGACTTAGAGAGTGCCTGTCTGCCTGTTATATCTATGTTAAGTCATTTGGTATTGTAGGAGTTTAAATCAGAGAATATTTTTTGTTATACAGAGTGCACTTTTCTGATATCATGGGTTGCATTGGGATGCCTGATTTTGTGTCACAAGACAATAACTCAGTCTCTTTATACACTGATAATTTTCTATAATCAATTTTCCTTGTCATCTAAATTATGTAAAAAAAAACAAAAAAGAAACAGAAATGCTGAAAGTATTAATTGCAACCAGTGGGTGGCATTTATTGGATAACGGAATCATGAAAGCTGGATTTCCAGTTAAGTGTAAATTAATTCCAGTACCTGGGACATGTGGACCTTGGCATATGATAATGAACTGGAAATGCAGAGATGATGAGCAAAAGAAATAAGAAAGTGAAGTTGTGACAATAACCAGGGAAGGAGAGGGAATGAGTTTGAACTGCAAATATGAATTGTATGACTAATACCATTGAAACAGCTGTGTAAATAAATTGATTGATTTTGTCTTGAGCAGATATATTAGCATACACACACACACACACACACACACACATATATATCTGTCTACCAGGTAATTGAGGATAAATATAATATAGAGGAAAACAAAGATATTCAATAGTGAAAATCAGAATATTTATACTTAGAATAACAGGAAAAGGTTATTCAATAAAACTGTCCTCAAACTTGAGCACAGTATTGATGGAATTGCAAAAGATATTGCATGCATACCCAGATCAGTTTTTCATGTTATCACATATGCTTTTTAATGTTATCATATCCATGATGGCTTCATTTAATGAGTTGTTGGTATTCTGGAGCTGTTGATTGGGCTCCTTTTAAGTGACACTCTGGGATATTCAAATCATCCGAACTAGGAGGCTACATGTTGATGATAAAATTCTTTGTCAGCCATTCCTGGGTCATATAGACCATTTGGAAAGTTGAAGGGTTTTGTTAGAATTCTTACAGCCCTCTTTCGATCCAGGGAGAAGTGGGGTGCTGGCATGATATGACTGGTTGCTCACAAATTCTGACCTATCACAGATGATATGAACTTGGTTTGCATTACTGTAGGTATGTCACCTATCACTTTTCCTGTTTACCTGATAAATTTCCAGAAGTTTATCACTGATTTGTTGTGATTACTATCATGAATGCAGTGTACTTAACATTTTTTGTGTTAGATTGTAATACATCTGAAAGAGAAATGGCTTGACATATATTGCAAAACATTAGTGTTATATATATATATGAATTAGTTTAAAATCCACAATAGATCTTTGTTTTCCTCCTGGGTTCAAACATTGACTGACGGTGTCAAAAGAAAATAGAGAACTACTTCCTTTACACTAAAGGAAATCCTGTACATGCATACACACGCACACATGAATATAGAATTATATATATATATATATATATATATATATATATATATATATATATATATATATATAATTGAAATTGAATTGGCATGGTCTGCCTTACAAAACATACTGTATGATTCAGCAAAGGAAACTCAGGTATGTCCAGCAAAAACATCAAGACTGGTTTGATTCAAACGATCCTGAAATTAAATCTCTTCTTGAAAACATGCATAAATATCATCAAGTCTGGATGGCAGACAAAGCATGGTTATCAAAGAAATGGGCCTTTAAACCAGCCAAAGGAAAGTCTCAAGTAAAATTGAGGGAGATGAAGGAGGGCTGGTAGACAGCAAAGACTAAAGCTTTGCAGGAGGCTTCTGATTTGACTTCAAATCATTCTACCAAAACTTGAAGAGTGTTTTTGGTCCCATTTCCAGCAGTTTATCACCAATCTTTTCTTCAGATAATACTCTTTTGACAGACAAAAGCCACATTATCAAATGATGGGCAGAACACTTGAAGGTTCTAAATCAGGATTTGTCTGTTGATGCTGAAGTAATAAGCAATCTTCCTCAGAGACCTGTTGTACAAAGCCTTTCTGCTAACCCTTCAACCTTCGAGGTCAAACAGCTTTCAAATGGAAAAAGACCCAGCAAAGATGTAATTCCAGCTGAAATATACAAATGTTGCACCAATCTTTCGACACGCAAAATTTGTGAATTTTTCAACATTGTGTGAGAAAAGGGAGAAGTGCCACAGCAGTATAAGGATACTTCAATTGTCCATTTGCATAAGTGCAAAGGCAACAGGTGTGAGTGTGACAATCATAGAGGAATATTACTTCTTTTGGTTGCTGGCAAAATTCTTGCTCATATCATTCTAAATAGGCTTAATGAATTTGTCTCAGAATCAGCATTACCAGAGACTCAGTGTGGTTTTCAATCAAGTAGAGGAACCATGGATACAATCTTTTGTCTCTGCCAGAGACAAAAGATTGTGTCCATGGTTCAGGAAAAGGCATGAGAACAAGGATCTATTTGTTGTTTTTGTAAACTTCACAAAGACTTTCATTATTGTATCTTGAACTGTTCTTTGGAAAGTTTTGTCAAAATTAGGTGTTCCAAGAAAATGCTCCATATTATTATCTCCTTTCACGAAGGAATGAAAGCTTTTGTATGTTTGGGAAGTGAGCAATCGGATGCCTTTTTTGTCTCCAGCGGTACAAAACAAGGTTGCATTCTTGCTCCTCTTCTCTTTGCACTTTTCTTTTCTGCTATGCTTGAAAAAGCATTCTCTGACTTAAGTGAATGAGTGGAGGTCTATACAATCAGCAACGTTTTAAAGCACAATTGAAAACTTGTCTGCAGCTGGTATGTGATTTTTTTTTTGCAGATGTTGCCACTCTATTAGCACACAGTCTAGAAGACATTCAAGCCATTCTTCTGAAACAGTGAAAGCATTTGGACTCACTATCAACATAAAGAAGACTGAGCTTATCTACCAGTACCAGGCAATCCATCTCTCACAAATCCTTCCATCTTCATTGATGGTACAGCACAGTCTTTTCTGAAAACCTGTTCAAGAATCAAACTGAAAGGAGAGGCATGACATGTTTCATTAAGTTAAAGGGTTTTGAAGATGGTAGACTGAAGCACCGTGATCAGCTTTGTCAATCTCTGAAGCAGAGTTGTATAATGAAGCTTGCATTTATTTGCACCTGGCTTTTCTGGTATATTTCATTTATTTCTATTTTGTCAATGTCCAAATTATCTATATTAGTATCTATATTACAATCACATCTGGTCCTGATGCTTTGGCACTGGCCAGAATGAACAGGAACAATGTCACTTCAGATTTTAGTATTTCAGGTTTCTCTTTTTGTTGTGGAATAGTTCTCTGACATATTTATTCCATCATTGAATTATTTTTCTCTCTCTATTATCAGCATTCCCTCTTTATTTTATGCAACATGTTTATGAGCACATTTTTTTCCTATCATTTCTCTTATTCTTTTATACATATCTGCCTTATCTGTGATGCTCATTCTTTCTATTTCTGCATGTTTTTCATTGATTGTTTCCTCTTTTGCCTACCTTCATTTGTTTTAATTTCCTTGTGTAATATGCTATATTTTGTGACATATATTAACATTATTTATTGTCTCCTTTTCATCATGTCAAGAATTTCATCTGTCATCCATTCCTTTTTACCTAATCTTTTTTTCCTGGGAATGATCTCATGGCAATGAGGCTTCTTTTAATGTGTTCCACAAAAGTATTCCAGAACACATTTCTTTATATATTGGTCTACTATTAATCCTACCCCCCTCTGCCTGTGTCCATTGCTGACAAAATCTCCATTATTTGCCCACCTAGTTTCCCCTTCAAGAATATTAATATTTAGCCTCTTCATTTTTTAATATTTTTTAACTGGCCACATTGACTTAATGTTCTGACCTTTGATGGACTATTTTCTGCAACTAAACTGGCTCCCTGACTTCCCTGGAGACAAAAAAGAAAAAAGGTGGTTATTAACCTTACAGGATGATAAATGAAACCTAACAAAGGGTAGAACTTTTGAGCCAGTTAACTCATGTTTGCTTCACATTAAAATCAACTGTGAAGAAGACAATGGAGAAATCACTCCACTATCAATTACCAAGGTCATTTATGGCAGCTCACAAAGTTAATATTAGAGATAACAGCATAAAGAGGGTGAAGTTCATTAGATTAGTGCCTCACTCACTGACTAACCTATGTAACAGGTGCAACCTGACTGCCATTCAGCTACTGTTAGCAAAACTAATGTAAAGACCAAAAGCATGAAGAGGGTTCCCCCTGAACTGATCCCTTGACTCAGGAAAGAAAGACATGAGTTATAAGTGTCACCAGACTGTCATCCAGAGACTTTTCACATCAAACAAAAAATAGATTTAGGAACATGAATGTTAGTGAAATAAAACTCTTGTCAATACCTGAAGATATCTTCTCCCTGGAAATCAAATAAATGGTCCTAAATATAATAATAATAATAATAATAATAATAATAATAATAATCGACTCTCCCGTCGACATTCGACGTATGAGGGTCAAGCAGATCAGTTTCCAGGAAACCGACAGCCCGACACCGTCACATAAGATTTGATTATAGTGGTGCAGGACCATCCACACTTTTTGAAGGGACAAATACAGGGACCTGGTGCACCGAATGCCACAAGGTTCCCAAACGACCCTCCAGGTTTTGAATTCAGAGTTGTCCTTCTCTTAGACCAGTTGCCATCCAAGGCTATAGAACCCAGTCTGTCCTGCTATTTACCCATAGCTATATATATATATATATATATATATATATATATATATATATATATATATATATATATATATAAAAGGCTCAAACATTAATATTCTATGGTTATAATTATTACATTGGAATCACAATCCAATTTATCAGACCTATAGTTTTAAGGTATGCTATATTTATGGGTTAAAGTGCTCAATATCAGGGATAAAGCATAAATAAATATAAAAGTGAGCACTCTGGTCAACACCCAGCTGTGATAGCAGTCTGTTTCACACTTAAATGCAATCTTCAGGCACTGATGGGGGTAGTAATAGAAACATTATAATAACTCATGTGAAATAACTAAATAAAAAATGTAAAATTGAGTTTTAGGACAAGTAATAAATAAATGGAATGGTGTTCAAAGAAAAGAGGAATTATGTACATTCAGTTGAGTAAACCATGAAAACTAAAAGAAATGAAACATGTTTTTTTTTTACTTGATTGATTGGTTCATAGATCAAATATTGTACAGTGAAAATTTCAGATCAAAATTCAACTCCTAACTTTATCAAGCTACAGGCTCATTGGCCCAACCTTACATTGGCTTTCTTTTCGTTTTTCTTATTTTTTTTATTTAGTTAATAAATAAATTTTATCATTTCCAGCAGATTTCATACTCAGTTGTTAAATATTTTTAAAAAATTGTTTATGACTTTTGTCACTACTCTATAAATTGTAACAAACTAACAAAGATTTGGCCCTTTTGTTCTAAATTTGTTAAAAGAAAGAAATTATGAATATTAAAATTTTGAAATATTTATTATAAAAAACACTTTTGTTCATTTAGTTTGGCTATGGATTTTGAATTCTAAAGAGTACTCTATATTTTTTTGTTATTTTATGACTATCAGCAGATTGTCATTGTTAGCACCTGCTTGAATCTCTTAATTAATGGTGTAGTTGTGAAGCCCCAGCCTACTACTGAAGAGTCATGAGCAGGAGTCACAGAGGATTGTGGGTGGTGAATGTGATTGGATAAATTGGGCCCTCCTGACAGCATGTTGACAGTTGGACTCGAAGGTCTCGTTTCCCCTCCCAGATGGTACTATGTCAGGAAGGCTGATTTGTGGCAATGATTTGCCAGGTTTCTGGTCGATGTTGGACTGCGTCAGAGATGTCTTCAAGTGATCCTTGAAAGGTCATTTTGGGCTTCCATGTAGCCTCTTGCTGCTGGTGAGTTGTCCAAACATGATGATACATGGAAGTTGAGTGGGATGCATTTTGGACATGTGACTCGCCAAGTGGGGGTGATGTTTGAAGGATGGTAGCCTCGATGCTGGGGTAAAACGTCCGGGAGAGGACTTCATTGTTGTTGATGAGGTCCTCCCAAGTGATGTGTGGATTCTTCAGAGCTTCATTTGCTGGAGCTGCTCCAGATGTTTGATATGTCTTGATGATACAAGGTCCATGTCTTGCAAGTGTACAGAAGGGTGAAGAGGACCATGACCCAGAAGACCATAATTTTATTTTTTATGGTGAAGCCATCATTGCTGAAGGGCCAGCACAAAAGCAATATATAAACAGATAGATGAGTATTTTAATTGATTGGAGGGTAAAGGGCTGTAGATTCTGGTAGAATTCTGAGTAGTTGGGAAAGTGTGTATTTTAGAATAAGTTTTATACTAAATCAATTCTAGAATGGTATAAGAAATACTAATTCCATTTCTTTTTCATCATCTCTTCTATATTTCATTCCTTTTCACACCCAAGCATCCCAACCATATCTTTCCTCCTCAGCTTCCTTCACTGTTCCTTGTTTCCTGTTTAATTTTCTGTTCAAACTTTGGCCTGATTTCAGTTTCCTTAGTCAATTTAAATTTGAGGAATAAGCACATTTTTTTTCACTTTGCAAATTCAGCCATTTCTTATATTAATGTTAACTGTACATCTCTAGTGACAAAGCTTCAGCAATATTTTCTATTCTTAACCATAATGCCACCTATAAAAAAATGGATGTCTAAGATATATTAGAGAATTCTACTCTTCAATCTCAAAAGGCATAGAACCTGTTACCTTCAAAAACATTCTATCTTTTCCACTATCTTTCCTATCACCTCAGAGTATCTGGGTCCCAGTACTGTAAAAAGGGTTTACTTCGTATTATTTTTCAGTTTTAACTGTGTCACTGAAAAATTTAAATTAAAGACTTAATCAGACTTAATTTTTCCTTATAATACCAAGAAATTATTTTTTATACCAGCTTGTTTTTTTTATATTATCAAGCATATATTTCATTCAAATGTGGAGAGGTTGCAGCTACATCACAGTGAAACACTTGTTCCCATACAATCACCCAAGTTAAACAATGTTGAGCCTGGTCAGTACCTAGATGGGTGACCACTTGGGAATACCAGGTTCTGTAAGCTTGGATGTGCAGTTGGTGTAAGGGATAATGGCTTAGAATTGTTAATCAGAGAGCCAAGTTCCAATTCTAGTTGGTTTTGTTATATTCACTTGCACACAACAGCCCTTGGAAAAGGTATGAATCCACCTCTTTTCCCCCTCAGCTATGCGTTAATTAGTAAGCCTTGTATCATTAAATCATTCTCTCAAAAAAAATTATTTTCAGTCTAAAAATATTTTCTGGCTTTAAATAACTTGCAAAGGGTTAATAAGCCATAGAAAATGAATCAATCAAATTTTACTTATACATCTTTTTGTCAAACTCTTCTAAACATCTTGTAGAAAACACAGAGCAAACTGTCGCAAATTCACAGAGTTGGATGTCCACTCTCCCAGGAGTCAGTTTGCTTGCTGCCATCTTGTTCCCTGCCATTAATTTTATATGCATTTGAAGGCTGGTATACTAATCCATAGGCACCACATTATTCCATTAACCCCATAAGCAGCACACCTAGGCTATTCCATCAACTGTTTTCTGTTATAAATGTACATGCTCCCAGCTTTTTTGAAGGTAAGTAGATTTCTCCTGAACACAAAGATACCTGGGACAGTCTGATTCCAAGAAAGACTGCTTTATTGTGGCCTCTTTTGATGTGTCTGAGATGCTAATGCTAGTGGGTAGGTCATCAGCATGACTTACACTGGAGCAGCACCTCACTGCTGGAAGACTCATCACTGTTGTCCGTTGATGAAGTTACTCTGAAAGTAAGACAGAGATCTTTTATGTGATCCAGGGTCCCACTGATCAGTACTGAGTGCTTACTGGATTACACCTGTGACACATCATTTTTGAAACTGGTAGCACACTAGCTATTGGGTAGCTTCACCCAACATTCACTTCAACATCATATAGTCCATGTATCTCCTCACTATTGGGTGGAAGTATGTCAACTCCTTTTATTTAGACTCAGTATGTCTAGATAACATTGGCTGATGCATTTATAACAAAAAACTGGTGCAGTTGCACTTAAAACATTGTTCTTTGGCATCACATTGTACCAGTATGCTACTTTCATTACAAGACATTGCTTCCTGGCTGTGATCCTATTCACACTCTAGTAGTATCTCTCTACTATGCTATTTCCTGATGGCAGGTATGCAAATAGAAGCCAAGCACAAACAGATTGACACAGTTTACACTTTTTGACAGAGATGGGATAGCCTGGTACACATCTGCCTCACTTTGGGATAACCATTCTGGTGGTGAATGGCTATTATCTGGCTAAGAGTTAACACTTCTATACAGGCAGTACACAATTGCTTCAAAGGTTCACCTTGCTTCTTGATGTTGTCAGGCCAACACTGTAGGACTCTAGTCACTTTTCCACACAAATGTGATCAGACTTGACCAATTGGACACTTACTTAGTCTCAACTTAAAGAGCTTTACTGATGTGTTGAGCCATTGTCTTAAGAGCATTTCACTTGCAGGTTTAGTATACAACCTGGCCTGAGCAGTTAGAGCATGCACGCAAACAAAATCAGTTACCAAGTGCTTGCATTGGAGAGCAAGATTAATGCCCTTTGGCACTGTATCCAACTCAGCTAGGTTGGTGTGCTGAGTGTCATTCACTGGATGCAACCAGCATGTATCCTCAATAACAGATCTGTTGGCCTCTCAGTGACATTCAAACACCAGGCACCTTTCACTAGGTTGCTTTTGTGTATCCTCATGATGGTATCTTCCAACATGGTCCTCATATGGGGATCATCTGTTACATCATCCCTTCCTGATATAATTGTATTCAATCTGTTTGATGAATGTTGTGACTACATGGAACCAACCACACACAGGAAACTGTCATTGTTATATGATAATAGTGGGATTTTGCGATTAATGGAAACAGCCCATTGAGTGGGCCAAGCTCTTTCTCAAGCTATGGTAGTAGCCATCTATTATCTAACTACAACTGTTGTAATCTTCCCTAATATTTTTAGAAACTAAATATTCCAGTATCTTTTGACAACTGACCATCTGTCCACTTGCATGATATGGTTATGGCATGTTAACCTCCTTTTTCCTTCAAAGATGACAAACTGGCCTGCTGATGAGCATATAAGAGCAGCTAGTGTCTACCAATGCTGTGCACTACTTCATCAACATGCACCTCTATTATGGGTAGTACTATATCAATCTTTTTGATGATATACTAGCATTGATGTCTTGTTTCCTCATCCATTTCCCAAGCAATTCTGGGCCTAGTGACCTAATTAGTCACACTGATAGCATTACAATTGTTTCAATTTCTCTGATTATGATAGCTGATTTTTCCTGGGAGATTCTCTGTGTAGCATGATACTCCAAAATATTGTGTGGCATCTGCAATCAGTTTATATGCTGAAGTTTTGTATTTCATGATCACCCTGGCCTGAGTTAGTATTTAGACTAGCACCATTGTCTCCATGTGGGAAGATGTGAAAAGGAGCTGTTTATCATAAATTGCCAATTCATCCACGAATGTGCATATAACTTGCTCCAGAATGTTGCCAAATAACTGGGATAACTTGCACAACTTTGCTAGATACACATCCGTCATCTCACCTTTGCATAAGTGTCATATATTAAACCATTTGGAGGCTACAAATGAGTCTGTTGCAAATGCCTCAAGGAGGGCAGACTTTATCTGTTCCATATCAGATCAGCACTGTTGGCATACTACAAATGCACCACCAGTTGTAATGGAAAGACTCCGTTTACTCTTTTCACCTCTTAGTTGAGCTAGTGTGCAATCTCTTTCTCAATCCATTTCATTACTGATAATCATGTGGCTGAAGCATCAAATTCTGAAATGAATAGCTAGTAGAAAAAAATAAAGCAAACTGTCACAAACTGTCAATCTGAATAAGAATTTACGAGCCTAATTGTCTTAAGTATCAAATTAATGTTAACTTATTTGTTTTTCCTTTTCTTCATAAGAACAGTAAATTTCTTGTATCAAACAGTTTTCAATCTTTATAATTTATGGATTGGTTTGTCTTAATTCATAAGATCTCTGATCAAGTCAGATGACGGGTTTTTTTTAAGAACATTTACAATTTAAAAGTTTGTACAATGTGTGTAAATATACATATCCATATGAAAATTATAAAAAGTAAAGAAAAAACCCTCTGTAAGTGTATATTTTGTGTGTATGTACAATTGCAAATGGCAAGTGAAGTTGAGAACTTGCTGTAGAGTTTTGCAAGCCAAACTAAAGCAACTTGTGTACAGGACCATATTTATAGAGTCTTTAGGCAATGTGCAAACCTACCAATAATGAACACAATAAATAAAATAAATGTACTTGTCACTTTCATGGCAAAAGAATAAACTATTTTAAAATTAATTACTGACCTATGAGGATAATTAATTTATATATATATATATATATATATATATATATATATATATGTGTTTTCCTTTTAGTGAGTCAGTATGAAATAGATCATTTCAGTGTTGAAATTTACAAATATGTTTGACTTTAGTCATATCCTTTTTATTTGCTTAAAAAGAAAAAAGACAGTTATGGAAGTCCTGCCAATGATTGCCTAGTATTATAGGCCATTTATCATTACAGCTCAGTCATGAAGGCTGAATCTTTAAATCCTTTGTGTTCAGAAAATGAAAAATAAGTTATAATTTTAACTTTATTTTAGTATTTTTATTGTGCATAAAATACAGTGTTTATTTAAAAAGTTGCTACTTTTATAAATCATTTTAGTATTTAAATGTATCTAATCAACTTCTTGAGTCAGAAGTAACAAAGTAACAAAGATTGTTTATCATGAAGTGTATATGTTTCATAAGAACCCTTACAGCAGAGGAATGCTTTCATTGATGAAACCCAAGACTTTGAATTTGATACATTTCATCTGTTATACAGGATCTGTTTATCAGCAGGTAGTAGAAGTAGACTATAGAATAGGTATAGTGTTTGATGGCAATGAAGCTAATGACCATACTACTGAAAAATGATTTGGATTTTCAGCAAGAAATGAGTCACTCAAAAAAAAAAAAAAAGCACATTGTAAATGATAGCAACTTAATACTGATGATTAACGACACATGCTGAATCTAAACCACTTCAACTGTATCAAATTTTTGCATTGTTTCAACACCTAAAACATCTGAGCTGTATTGGAAAAAGTTAAACATTACAAAAATGTCTCCCACACAACAAAGTAAATAAAAAAACAGTTATATCCTTATTAAGCATTTTAATAATATTTTATTATTGCTACCCTTCTAATTTTTCTTATTTCTCTTTCAAGGTGAGTAACCTTATTAATGAAACATTTGTGTTCACTGGGTAAGAACTTGATTTTTATTCTTGATAAATTCAAGAGGAGTCATTATTATACCCTAATTTTTGTGGACAATCAAATGTCTTTTAAATGTTAATGATATTAATCAGTCATATAATGTTTGATCTATACCATTTTATGGTCCTCTTCAATAGATGCTATAGAGAATCATTTTTTTTTGTCTTGTGCATATCAATATGCACTCTAATTTTGATATAAAACTAATCCACAGTACTTCTAACAATTTTACCAATTTTACTTTTGCATTGCCTAGTAACTTAGACAGAAAAACTTGATCATTTACAGATTTTGTTTTTTTACCATATTTGGTAAGAGAATCAATAAAACTGCACATACCAATGCACTACTCCAGTTCTATAATTACTGATAGTAAAACATTATTTATCTATGATCAATGGAATATTTTATTAACACATGTAATGATATTAAAATAAAGTACCTTATATACAAGGATTTTTGGACTTCAGTTTTTCCCATGAAAAGCTAGTCATTATTTTAGTTCATGTTATGTGTCTATAGCTAGCTATGTACTAATGAATTTATTAGCTATTTATGCTTGATTAGACTAATTTTCATGATTTTATTGTAGTATTATATACAGGAGCATGGATTACAGTTCCATATAATAATGTTTCCTCTAAGCCAATAAACATTTATGTTTTGGTTGGCAGTGATTCAAATTGATAGATATTCCCACTGTGTGAAATAAATAAGCTTTCATGAAAAAAACCTTCAAGATTATTATTATTCTGTGTTGCTATTATTCAAATTTTTTTTCTTTTTCATTTTTTTTAACATTATTATTTGTTTTGAAAGTCAGATATTGTCATTATAATAATTTCCCCTGTATTGTTGAATGGTTCCACTACTATCACCAGCATTGTCCCAATATTTTTGTTTACATTTCTCATCATAAGAATATTAATATTGTTTTTGTATTTCTGAATCAGAGCCTTAAATTTATGCTAGCCCTCTATTACTCACTGACAGTGCATAATTAAAAGATGGTTTAATAATTCTTGCTTTGTGAGGTCAACTTGGCATATTTGTTTCACCTCAACTTGTTCATACATTTGGCAAACACTTTTGTAAATGCTTGCCAAATCCACTTAGTTTTATGCTGTTTTTGAATCCAGAGATGAAAAGTTTCTTTTTGTTTTTTGTTTTTTTTTTCATTTGAGTATTTGGAAAAAATCAAAATGGTACAACAATTACCATTACTAATATTTTTGTTTTTATGTTGAGTAAAGAGGTTAAAGGATTTAAAAATTTGTACTTTGAAATAAAACAAAGATAATAAAAAGAGAAAAGTTAAAATAAAATTCAGGAAGTGCTTAAAGAAGACATACAAATGAGTGAGAAATGATGAATAAAAGAGCAATAAATAAGAAACCAAATTTGCAATCATGGAGATAAGTTTATAAATTCATAAAGAGGTTAGAGAAGGAAAAAGTTTGAGATTGACTACCAAAGAAAAGGATAAGATAAATTTCGGTTTTAAAAAATAAATCATATAAAGAATTTGAAAAAGAGCAAAGATTAAAAAATGAGTCAAAAAGAACAAGTAATTATTGTATTGTAGCAATAATTACATGCATTATAGAAGATCTAATGAATATTTTGATGCTCCCATTTAAAGATGCTTGGAACATAGAATCTGGAGACACATCACCAATGATATGATGAGTTATTATGAGAACTTCATTTGAGAGTAATGTGATATTTAAAAAGAAAACAATCTATGGCTAAATAAAATAAGTAGGAGAGCCTGGTTTCATATGAATAGCTGTATTGACTTTACAATGTGAAAGGTTAGGAGTACTTGTTCAGAAAAAAATGCATTAATTTAAGGGGCACCAGATAAATATTTTATATTCTTCTTATCAATGCAGGAAGTCCAAAAAGATATATTGTTATAGTAAACCTACAAGTTTTTGTGTTTAACTGTAATCAGATCATTTATTCTGTATTGGGTATTGACAAATTCTTGACTCAATGTGTTTCCCAACATTTGATTAAATTACCACACATGAGAATTTTTGGTGAAAGTGTGGCCTGATCAGGCTGAGAAATTTTTAAAACCACCTCATTTTCTATAAGCTAGAAACTTACTTAAATTTTGAAATAAGTTTTCTCAAGACTAAATTATTTACTATTGTAATTAAATTTTCTAAATCAATTTCTACTCTTTATTAGGAAATAGATAAATAGTAATTTAATATGTACCAGCATACATATATACAAAACTGCATCTAAAACATGTATTGTTCCATATATTTAATACTATAATAAAAATGACACTAGCATACCTAGTGAAACACTCAATTATACAATTCAGTGTTTTATATTTTTTCATGTGACACACCATTAATCATCCCTAAATGCTGTCTTCTTCACAGTTGACTTAAATGTTGTTCTCAGCTACAAATGAAAAGTGGAAACAAAACTTGCAAGATGTCAGCCATATAATATTATCAAGTTTAGTATCCAGTCATTATGAATATGCTGACTGCCTATTCATGTGTTAGGGTTTTTGGTAAAACATCACTTCACTTAGGTGAGTCAGCCTCTCCCACCAAACTTAGCTCTTTGTGACTTAAGTTTTTCCTAAAACTAATCTAAAATTGTTATTGAAAGCAAGGAGGATTATTTCTGTTTCTTCTATGTGCTGAGTCCCTTCAGGATGTTGGTTACATGGCTTTCTACAATTTTCTGTCTTTTGTAAGTTTTAATAAATTTTGTCATTTTGTTATCTTTTCTAAATCCTGTCCTGATTTATTATTTTTTTTTATTGAAACTTATTCAAGCACACTGGATAGCTTATGCATCGTTTTGCTCTGTCCCTCTTACCTTCAATTTGTCTTGTGAGTATCATATTTTCCAAGCCCTCTTTCCTCATTATGTGCTCTAGAAATTTTAACTTTATTTTTTTATATGTATAACTCTCCTTTTTGTTTCCATTTTCTCTAAAATTTTGTCATTAAGAATTTGATATGACAGCTGATTGCTATTTGTAGAGAGAACTGTTTTGAACAGCATTATGGGTTAAGTATGTGCCATCCCAATGGAAGTACTTTGATGAGAGCTAATATACCACTGCACTCAGTAAGCAACTTCTTTTTTCATATTCAATATCCAGTTTATTTCTGAATAGAACTCATGAATTATTGATTTAAATAAAAATTTAAGAATCACACTTGCCCTTTCACAATTGCAACAATATCCTTAGTTCAGATACCAATAACTGTATTGTCAGAATAAATATAAATATCATTATAAAGCCATTTTTTTTCTATTTTCAATAATGAGACTAAAATGAAGGAAACAAAATATTTATACTGATTTTGGCTAATTAAATGTAAAAATCAAAGTTTATTCAACAACAGTTTTTTATTTGCTCAAACTGCTGTTGCCACAATTATTCATACTTGGAAATTTGATTTTAATTGCAGCAGTAAAATTGTAAAATATTTTGCTGCAAAAAGAAAAGAAAATGTAACATACTTCTAAAAGTAGCATATAACCTACAAAATCTACAGCATTTTCTGATAGTTTCATACTTTAACATTTACAAATGTCAAGTGGTTAAGAAAGATGAATAATTATTGACTCAAGTATAATTATTTAACAGCCAGAAACATGAGAAAATGTTCTTATTAGTGGTTGTAATTAGATAAATAATCAGTGCTTCTGTTGAATTTTTTAAATGTCCTATGCAGAGATGGGAAAACAAAATTAACTCTAAAGAAAAGTGCAGAAACTAGGATATGTATCATCACACTTATTTCAAAGTTCAGAGAAATTAAAATGTAGTAAATGATAAAACCAACATTCCGAGCCATGAAGTCATTGAACTGAATTTCATTTAGCAAATAAGTTCAACATTTATTTAGCTGTCATAAATGTACTTGTTATTTATTTTATTAAAATGTTGAATTCTATCTATTCTACCAATTCTAATTTATTTCAAATTTTTGCCAGTATTCACCCAATTTTATATGACAGTTCATTTCTTATCTCCATGCAAAACAAATACACTCTAACTGCAGTTATATATAATACAATTAAGATTATTACTGTTTATGCCAACCACAGACATATCCTTAACCATGCCACCTGACCAAGGGACTACATGTATATCATTTATTCTTTGAGGTGTGTGTGGAAAATTGTGAAAATGGCCTACCTTGGAAACGCCTGTGAATCTGTGCGATGTGCAAAATCCGGTTTGCTCAACGGTAAAAAAAACAAAATGGCGGCGCCCATGTTTTTATGCCAAGCGGTCTCTGACAGTTAACGAAAATCTCGTTGTCTTCAGAAAAAATTCGCATGCAAATTGTGGTCGGTCCTCGGCTGTATAAAACGAATATCGTTTTTGTTTGGTTCACTGGGCTTCTTGCTCATGAGAAGGTTGGACGTCTGACACCAGGGGGTTTTCAGGTTTTGTAACCTCCTCACGGATTTTTTTTCCTATCTGCTATCATCAGTTGAGTTGTTGCATTACCTCCACAAGCTATTTCAGCGATGGACAAGTTCGATCTAAAATTGATCCCAGAATGGTTTAAAAACGGGCCCAACTTTTGCGAATGGTTTGAAAAAAAAACATGTTTGCAGTGTCCAAAATAAAGGAACCTGCACTGGTCATCCCATATATCAACAATTTAATAATGATGCTGACCTAGAAGAGATCAAGGGCGCCCTATATACGGCCTTTTTGAATAGACCCCTTCATCGCTTGGAAACAGTTCGTCGGACGATGGCTCGAGCAGGGTGAGACCGTGGATGTCTACCTGGCTGATTTGCAAAGGCTGGCAGTACCGTTTGGCGGAGCAACGGACCGCATACTGGGATGCCTTCCTGGCAGGACTTCCCCGACAACACCAGTCGGCTCCTGTGAGCGTCTTCAAGATTGGACACACTGGGAATTGACGAATTGCTAGCCAGGGCCCGAAACATCTTGAAAGACACAGAACAGGTCGCGGCAGCCGTGAGAACGCCTGAGACACCATGGAGGGCCCAAAGTGCTACAAGTGCGGTGGACCCAACCATTTCTCTAGGGACTGCCAGAGCCGAAGTGACGTAGGAGGCGGAGCAGCCGACAGTACGAGCATGACTACGCTGCTATCACTGCAAAGAGTTAGGCCATGTAGCACAGGATTGCTCGAAAGCGAGTCCGGGGACAAGGTGCTGTCGCAACCCTTGCCCCCTTCGGTCAGTAAATGTGGCATTGCCTGTTGTCAACGGTAAGGGTAAACGATGTTCGGCGCCGTTGACACTGGATGTTCCTGATCGATTGTTAGTGCTGATCGATCGTGACATGGAGCAGTCAACAAATTGAGATTCAGACAATTGACAGTGTCCCGGGCCTGTTGTGGTGTCAGGACTGTATCAGTCCTCACAGACGGAGGGAATCATGCCAAGGTCGACGTTTTGGTGGCACGTCAAAGTCACCTCGGGTACAACCTGCTGCTTGGGATTGATGCGAACTGAGCGTTAGGAGGCATGATAATCACGCCAGCCGGAAATGTGGAACTGGGTAAAGGAAGAAAGGTGTGTGCAGCCCTTTGCATTAATGAGCCGGATTTCAACGTCTCTTTCAATTCCGATGAAGGGTGTGGACCACCAGGTGGAAATGGGCCCAAAAGACCCACCAGTTCAGCTTCATGACAAGGTCGGAGAGTACAAAGTTCCCGACAGCATCAGAGGAAAATACGAAAAAGAGCTTCAGCAGTGGATTGTGAACGGCTGGTTGATTCCGTGGCCCAGGAAAGACTGGGACCCCCAAAGGGTCTGATTCCCTTGATGGCAGTCGTGCAGGAGCAGAAACAGAAGGTGCGTCCGGTGCTCGACTACCGGTGAAATTGAACGGCTTTTAGGATGCTTTTACTGCCGATGCAGAAGTGTGCACACATAAGTTGAGAACATGGCGGCGGCAGGGGGTCAATGTGTCAAAAGGATCTGCAGAATGCATATCTTCAGATTCACATCGACGAAGCGCTGTGGCCATTTCAAACGGTTATTTTCAAAGGACAACGCTTTTGTCTTACTAGGATTTGGGATAAATGTAGCGCCACTCATCATGAAATCCGTTATAGACGCCATCACATCGCAAGACCGCACAATTGAAAGTGCCACATCAGCATACGTTGATGATATCTTCATTAATGAAAGTTTGGCCTCTGCATCGCATGTAAGACAACACTTTTCGGATTATGGTTTGGTGTGCAAGGATCCGGTGCGACTGAGAGATAGAGCAAGAGTTCTTGGCTTGCAAGTCTGGGAAGAAAATGGCACCCTCCGATGGAAACGAAGAAGTCAAATTCGAAGTCCCTGATGTGTTGACCTGGCGGCGCCAGTATTTTTCATTGTGTGGGAAACTTGTTGGACATTTCCCAGTGTGTGGATGGCTCAGGGTGGCAGTTGCATTCGCCAAGCACCTAGGAACCGCAGCAACCAATGGATGGGATGATAACATCAAAGATCCCTCTCTCTGTCGCATACTAAGCGGAGATGTTAAGTAGAGTCAGCGGGAATGGATCCCATTGGAGGAGACTGGTGCATAAATGATGACGAGATCACAGTCTGGGTGGATACGAGTTCCATGGCGACAGGAGTGGCGTTGGAACGGAAATGTTATCGAAGATGCGTGCTGGCTGCGTCCGACTAATGATGCCAGGCATATCAATTTGGCTGAACTCGATCGTGCGCTTAAAGGAGTGAATCTAGCTCCCCAGTGGGGAGGCGACAACATTGCACTTGGTTACTGATTCGGCGTGTGTGCACTGGTGGATTTCAGACACCTTGACCGGGAAGGCACGGGTGAACACAAGGGTGGCTGGCGAGATGCTGGTTAGGCGACGGATGGGCATTTTACGATCGCTGGTGGAAGAATATGAATTGACCATAGACGAGACACTTGTACAGTCCTGTCAGAACCGTGCAGATCGCCTCACCAGAGTACCGCACAGGTGGCTAGAACTGCTCAAGAGAGGAGAACTGGCACTCGAGAGCTGTGCAGTGGTAGGGAGACGACTGCACGAGGACCAGGTTGCCAATACCCATCATCAGTGCAGACATCCAGGCGTGAAACGAACTCTGTACTTCGCCAGGTTAGTCGACCCGCAGGTGTCCAGAGAAAGCGTTAAATCCGTTGAAGGCCTGCACAACCTGTCAGTCGATCGATCCGACACCCGTTCACTGGGAAAGAGGAGAACTGAGCGTGAAGAGCAACTGGAGCAGACTGGCGATGGACATAACTCGCTACAATGGTGAGAATTTTTAACGCTTATTGATTGCGGTCCTCCAAGTTTGTGGTATGGCGCCGCTGCGCGCAGACAAGACGCGAGCACCGTCATTCGACTGTTGGAGAATGTTTTTCCTGGAGCGAGGCCCACCATGGAAATACTGACGGACAAAATACTGCATTCACCAGTAAAGATTTTAAAGAATTTGCGGACAATTGGGACGTGCATCTGTGGTTTCGATGTGCCTACTACGCCAAGTGGAAACAGCATCGTGGAGCGGAACCACAGAACCATCAAGACCATCGCAGCCAGGAAGGGCTGTACAGTATCGGGCGGTTTACTGGTATAATGTAAGCCCTGAAAGATAACGTTCACCATCCACAGCGCCGGCTGATGCACTGCACAAATATCATGTCCGTGGTGAAAGGCATCGAAGCCAACCGCTGCCTGAACTAGAAGTGACTGGAGGAGATTGAAAAAAGGAGACATTGTTTGGGTCAAAAACCCACGCATTGGCAAATGTACGACAAAATACGGCACTGGACGTGTTACAGAGGTGATCAGCCTGCAATCTGTGAGAGTTGATGGGGTGCCTCGTCACATTAAAGACTTGCGACCGGTGATGCAATCACTACCGTTACTGAGCGATGAAAGCAATTCTGAGTCTGAGAGTAGTGAGCGTTTGATCTGCTTTGAGTTAGACCTGCAGGGCAGTGATTCTGTTAACAGCAGCCTCCCGGCGGACACAGTGTTTACCGACACTCAAACCACAGACGAGAACACGCATGAGGATGAAGCTTGTGTTGTCCCCCTTTGGAGGGGGGACTCGATGGCAACAATCGCCACCTCCTTGCCCTGTTTGTGATCATGAGATCGGGGGATTGTGAAAATGGCTTACCTCGGAAACGCATGCGAATCCGTGCAGTGTGCAAACTCCGGTTCTCCCAACGGTAAAAGGAACCAAATGGCGGCCCTATATTTTTATGCCGGGCGGTCTCGGTTAGTTAACGTGAAATCTCGTTGTCTCGTGATTCGCATGCAAATCATGGTCGGTCCTCGGCTGTATAAAAGCAGGCTCGTTTTGCTGTTTCATCAGAGAGTTTTTGCTTTGAGAAGGTTGGACGTGACACTGGGGGTTTTGGTCACCCCTCCTCACGGTTTTCTTTGTTCCTACCTCTATCATCAGTTGAGTTGTTGCGTTACCTCCCACACTTATTTAGTTTATTGTATCTACTTTTAATGGTATTCATATATTTCTTCAAATTCAGAAGTCCATCATATTGCAATTTTGGTGCTCCATTTGCCCACTTCAATTTCTTTAATTTCACTCAAAGGTTATATATCACTGGAAGGTTGTTGCTCTCACATTCAGCACTTGGATGAGTTTTACAGTGTAAAACTGAATTCCTGAAACTTTTATTGACTGTATATAGTTGATTTGGTTCTTTGTTTCTCCTCCTAGGTTTATTTATGTCCATATACATCTTAGGTGTCCTTGAAACCAGGTGTTTGCTATCACCTGATCCTTTGCCATGCACCACTGGACCCATTTTTCTTTGCCTTTATTACAAATTCCTAGTCTGAATTTGCCAAATATTTCCTCGCCATCTCTCTCCTTTCCTACTTTGGCATCCAGGTCTCCCATAACAATTATAATTTCCTGCAATTTGGATTGAGCCTTACTGTTGTCTAGTGTACAGTAAAACTTTCCAATTTCTTCTTCTCTACTTCATGCTCTCAGTGCATATACAGCTATGATGAATATATGTTAAAAGGTTTCCCTTTCAGTTTAACTGCAAGAATTCTATCAGCTGATAGTATCTCAGAACACATTCTTTGTGTCTTGGTCTACTCTCCTCTCATTTTTCTCTCTGCCAAAATATCCTGATTTTTTTTTTTTTGTTTTTTAGTTATGTAGATACTATATGCAATTTGGTATTATTACATTTTTTCAGTCATACATATTGTTGCTCAGAAAACCATCTTAGTTCTTAATGTATTGCACAAGCAGTTTTATTATTTCTGCCCTGAAAATTGAGTTGAAAGGCCTTCTCTAAAATTTGTATTAAGATTTTCCATTTAGGAGTAGTAAATATAGCTTACACTTAATAATATAACCTAAAAAGGTGGAAATTAATACAGAATTTTAAGATTTAAAACTTTATATTAATTAAAATTTTTGAAAAATGCAAACAATTCTTGTAAAAATTCCTTATCCTTCCATAAAACATTTTTTATTAATAAAATATTTTTATTTCATTTTTTATTTTACAATTCGGAGCAGATTTTTGTTAAATGGTGTTTCTGTTTGAGAAAAAGAAATTGATGATTTAAATTCTCCAAGGACTCCTGCTTTTAACTAATATAAATATGAAGAGGCCGCAATTTTAATTTTTGAAATTTCATAAATTTAAAAAAATATGTAAATAAATATTTTCACCAAGATTTTCTTAAAAAAAAAAATAATAAATAAATAATTTAAAATAATTTCATTTATTTGTGAATAAATTCTGAAAATTTCATTAAAATTTGACAATTATTTGATTTTTGCAATAATTTTCAAAACAATGTGTCTTTTACTTCAAAAAACAAGGTGCTAAAATTCCCATAGAAATCTTTTCACCTATAGCTGATACAAGAAAACGAGATTTTAACCAAAATTTCAAATATGTTAGAAAGGATTAAAAAAATTTAATAAAATAATATAAAAAAACTTTGATCTTTCCTCTTAATAATAACAACAAACATTTTGACGATAAAACTTTGTTTTCATAAATTTGGTGGCCTTTTACATCATGCTATACCCTTCTTTTTAGCAAAAAGTGGAATTACCTAATTTTCTAATAAACTTATCTTTTAGTTCACCTGTAAAATTTTAATGTTTAAATATCTGTTGTAATTAGATGCACAAAATTTCTTTCATTCACTTTACTTAACATAAAAGAAACATTTAGTTGCATAATTAAAGATAAATTCAGGTGGATTCAAGAGATAAATTAAAGGCCATTAAATTTTAATTCCTGCAAACATTGAAAATAGAATAACTCTGCTTCCTTACATCTTGAAGTACTTGTATATAAACTGATTTTAAATAAAATATTCATTTAACGTTACATTGTTGTGATGTGCATAGAAACATTACGTTGTAGTGATGTGGATAGAGATGTTAAAATTCTGACTTTAACTTTCTTTTTAATGTAAACATTTCAAGAAAAGTATATAAATTAAAATTTGATGTTGTTACTTGTCCATTAAAATATCCATATTTTCAATTTAAAAAAATATCTCATTTCATATTTTTTTTTTTTGTAGCATATCACCACATGCAAGATGGACCAGAGTCAGAAACAACGGAAGAAGTTGAGCCAACAAATCAGCGCATTGTTTATATCAATACTCCCCAACCGTGAAATACTGCTCTAACAAAATCAGGTATTCATTTGTCTGATAGATATTACTAATCAATATTATTTTGTATATGAAAGTTGTAATTATTGTTTCATGTATCAGATTTAACTTAATTTCAGCTTCCTCAATGCACTTTCCCAGTTATTGTTGCACTCTGTTTTTGTGCCATGTCCCCTAAAGCTTCCTGTCCTTTGTAGCACTCATCAACACTTGACCCCCTTATCATCCCTCCCAGCTCCTGCTCTGCTGTCCATTTACATAAATTTGTTAGGTAGGTTATTTGCCATTTCACTCTGTCCCTCAATATGACCTGTTAGTGTTAAAGTATCCAAGCTCATTTTCTTTGTGTTCCAGAAATTTCAACTCCCTTTCTGATTGCAATTATAAATGTTTTTATTCATTTTCCTTAAAACTTCTTCATTGTTCACATGTTCGGTCCATTGTATTCTTAGCATCCATCTGGAAAAACCACATCTCTGTTGCTAAAGTTTCTTTTTTATCTGTGAGGAAATTTTCTAACTTTCACTGCCATATACGTAAAAAATATTAAATAGCTATTCAGTACTCATTCCTTTGTTTATAATGAAATTTTCCTATCTCTGTTTATCCTTTGAAGACATCCTTTGCTATTTCAGTGTACTTTTTGAATTTTTGCATCACATTTTTGTTATGACACTACACAATTAAACTTTTATAATTACTTGATTTTGAAGTCTACTACATAGCTCTCACCTTGGATTGTTCCTCTTGCTAACAACCATACATTTTTTCTTTTACAGTTAGTAGTTAGCCTCTTTTAATCATTTTCCTCTACTACGTTTTCTAAGAGACAAATATTAGCTACACATAAAAAATATACACATAGTACATATTTTGTATAGAAATACAAAGCAATATAGTTGCATCCTGAGAGAAAATCAAAGCTACATTAAATCTGTATTAATGACATGAAATTAAATAAATTTTTATAGATTAAAATTTGAACATCTTAGAAATCAGTGTTCTAAAAACGCAATCGCGATCCACACATCGAACAATTTTCGGGTGCGAAAAAGAAAAGAAGAAAATTATAGCGAAGTAAAAAATGAATCTCTACATTACAATATTATTTACTAAGTCGTTTGTCATTCTGTTTTTAAGGCAGGTGCTTTTCATAGATATTAATACAATAAGTACTTTAGATGAATTGTTCACAATAGATCATTGTCAGGTTTTCTGTCTTATCAAGAATTCTCCAACAGCTGTCGTTCTTCCATCCTAAGACTTGCAGAATTCAGAAGAGTTGTGATCCCCTTTGGAAACCGATTCTTATATATAAGATTGGAAAACAGCGATTTTCTTTTTTATACAGGGTGTCACTGAAAAGAAGATGTGAAAAAATCATAACTCTTTTCAATCTTTTCTTTTTTTTGCAGGTTATAGAGCATCATTTGGAGATTAAAATGGCGACGTTTAATTTCCAGCAATGAACCAAAACTCGTTGAGTTTTTCATTTCAATGAAAAAACTCAATTATTCAAACTCAGAGGAAATAGCGGCAGCATTTTAATATCAGTGTATTTCCTAGCGATAACATGATTCGAAACCCAATCGAAAGATCGAATTTTGAAAAAGAATGGATCAGTCGGCGATCTTCAGGAAAGGTCCTAAGCGCACTGTGCTCACTGACGCAGCCGGGGAAGCAGAATGTCTTTGAGGATCCTTCGGCTTCTACCCGTTGTCGCTCTGCTCATAGTCATTACAGAACAGTGCTTCATAAAAATCGGAAACTGAATTTAAAATTTTCTCATAAGATACGAATGGTTCAAATCTTAAAGAAACGTCTTTGTAAACGTTATTTTTGTTTTACATCATTCAGTCTTTTTAGGGGCCATTCTATATATGTTCACCCGGTACGATGCTAAAAAGTCACTTTGGTTATTGTTTGGTGTCATATAACCGTAAGAAAGAGTAAGGAGAAAATCCTTGGAGCTATGCAGGAAAGAACGGTTATCCTTAGACATGAAGAGAATCACGATCAAGATCAAGATCATGATGCTGATGATGTTGATGATGATGATGATCATCATCATTCCCTTGACCTTGAAATCGTAGGGTGGATCCGAATGCTGACGCTATCTTTTCCACAACGGTCTTTTTAAAGGTAGCCGACAGCAATTCTGGCACATTCATACCCGTCCACTGTTTGACATTGCCCAACCAGATATTACGTTAAAGCCCTCTCCCACGTCCACCTTCAAATGTGCCTTGCATGATGGTCTTGCATAGGCTCTCGTGTCTTGGTAACGTGTCAAAACCACACCATTTGTAGCGAGAAGAGATTCCTGGTGTCCCACAAAAACTAAACATTTTCCGCATAAAGTTATTGTTTTTTTTTTTGTTCCCAATAGAAAATGTCAAGGATTTGTCTCATGCAATTATTCTCAAACGCTTGATCTTTTCTCTCTGAATCTGTAAACAGTTTCTACATTTCACATCCATATAAGAGAATGGAGACTAGCAGCGATTTTTGTACAGTCTGTACTTTTGTTCCTCCATATTCTTGTCAATTTGACCATCGCTGCTGCCACGGTTTTGGCAATCCGTGGCGGATTTCTGAGTTGCAGGTACCGTCTTTAGACAAGATTGTTCCTAAGTACTTAAAACTGGACACTTCCTCCAGTGAATTCCCGTTCATGGTAATGTTAACAGGTGTTATTGTTTGTGCTATTCACCATTACATTGATTTTCTCGGAGCTGACTTCCATTCATATGCTCTTGCTCTTTCAAAAGTTTGTTGATTAAATCCTGAAGCTCACTGTTACTAACAAGATTGTTGTATTATAAGGATTATATTGATTGGGGAAAATATTCAGCCGAGTCTATTCTACAAATCAGCAGTTCTTGGAAGAAACCGTCCGAACGTAACTTACTGTTTACTAATGGAATACAAAAAGAATCGGGATAATTTGTCCTTGTGTAGGCGGTACGGCGGGTCTCAGTTGTAAAGGTCCAGAGGTGACGGACGGGGAAAGTAGCGACAGACCAGCGAGAGGCGCTCAAAGTTTCATCTGTGGAAATTGGTTGAGGGTGGAAAATATTTCATCACCCACAAAGCCGCATTTGATGCCATTATAATCCTTTTCTTTAACCGTTTACATTTTACTCTTTCGTTAATGACAGGTATTTAAGCCAATTGCATCGAGGATAATCTATAAAAAGCGTCATGTCTCTTCAGGGCGTAGGCGATCATTAGCTTTTATGTCTTTTCTTAATTATCTGCGAACTGTTGTGATTTCTTTGGGAAAGATTGTGAATTAGTTTTTACTGTTATCTACACTGTGGTTTCTTGAATTCAGAGTTTTAGTCTGGTTACTAACCAAGGCTCAAGGACCAAATCTGCAAGATATTTCCCCATGGTGGAAGGGGGGCATCGATTGAAGTACATTAGTGCAAGTATAAACGCAACAAAATAAGTGGGAAGTCGAACTCGGTTCGTTAATATCACTTTCCACAAATAATGATCATTATACTACTTGCATATATATATATATATATATATATATATATATATATATATGATGCATCGGGTTAGGGGTTTCAAAGCAACGACTAACTCGTGTATACGAGACGCGAAAAGCGAAAATCGCGTCGCCGCTCGTGACGTCACACATGAGCACGTGAGAGTGAAAAACGATAAGTATTAAGTGAGAAGTCATTGGTATAAACCAATGGCTTCTGTTACCATATAGGGCATTTAAGAATATTTGTGGAGATTTCATAGTTTATTTTGTTCAGGTTAGGTTTCAACTGCTTTTATGTATATAGATTCAAGAATTTTAGTTTTTGTTTATTGAACAAAATAAACTACGAAATCTCCACAAATATTCCTACATGCTATAATGATAACAGAAGCCACTGATTTATACCAACGGCTTCCCATACTTTTAGACACTATTTAGCATAAGCGAAAATTAAAAGCGATAAATACTTAAGGCGAGAAAAAAGCTATCACGAAAGACATACTGAGCGATGTTAATTTTTTTTAACAAAAAAAAGTGGTAAAGATTTTATTTTCATTTGCGAGGAAGGAAAAAAAAGTTTTTTTTCGCAGAAGATATGAAATTCGTAAGATCTCGGATCTGTCAGAATTAATTTATGCTATGACGCGGCGAATAAAAAGATGGCAATAATGAAAATTTCAAATTGGTCAAGTGGCCTACAAAAACAGAATGCTGGAAGATAATCGTAATCAGGTCAAGCACTGACCGAGAAAAAATCAGCTGGAAACACCCCAAAAAAAAAAGGAAGGAAAGGGAGAGAAAAAGGAAAAATAAACCATTAACTATCTTTCGAGATATCATTTGGTTTGGAAAAAAACACCTGTTTTATGTTCAGACCTTGGCATGATAAAAGATAAAAGTTTGTTACCGGGACAGATTGTTGACGATAATTAATTTTCTATTTAAAGAAATAAAAATAAAAGAAAGTTTAAAGATTGATTTCATGTCCCATTTACCAGGAGGAGGAGGAATATGATGCCTTTGCTTAAACAATATTTCAACTCTTGGATGACGTCCCTCCACAAATAACTGACTATTCTTTTTAATCAGATGAACAGTAGATCAGAAACGTTTTATCCACATTACTTTGTGTTTCTGTCAATGTATTGTCCAGATAAACATGGATTTCATTGATTATTACAGTGAAATCCATGACTTAAAAAATTTAGATCATCTAAACAAACCAGCTAATTAACTACGCTCCAATAAAGATTATACAATTTGATCTTTTTAACTAATTCTGGTTCCAACTTGATAATAAAAAAAAAAAAATTCTAGATAGAAAAGGATGAGAAGTTTGAATGGTTCTTTTTTTATTTATTTATTTATTTATTTCTTACATTTTTTTTTTGCAGAGAAACTGGATTGATGTTGCATTTCTTTAAACAAGATGCAGCCATTTTTCCTAGACTAATACAACTTGACCAGCGAAAGGTTTGTAATACATCAGATTTTATTTGGATTCTGTTTCTCCAAACAATCATTTTGACCCTTAAAATATATAAATTCTAATTAATTTCACAAATGTTATAGAAACTAATCTTTAGTATAGAAAATCATTTTTTTTGTTACTATTGTGCTATCTATAAATAGATAGTTTGGCCAAGATATATAAATGGTTGATTTTGAGTAATGTTAAAAAAAGAGTGTCTAGTATATTCAAACTTCTTGTTTGAGATGGAAAGTAAAAAATGCTATGAGAGGCACAGAATGGAAGACAATGATAAATAGTTAAAAAATTCAATTAACATCATTCTTCTTTCTAACACATTCTTTTCATCAATCAGAGACAAATACATTTCATATATTAACAAGAACCAGATAGGCAGAAAACAAAAAACGAATTATTTAGGTGTTAAATTTAGTAATTAAAGAATGAAAATCTAATTACATAACAGAACTTTCACTACTGCATTGTTATAGTATTATTGTAACAAAATAGATTGTTAAACATTTTGGGAAAAATATGTAATAGTCATTTGGTGGAAATAAATGACTACAAAGATATTGACAGTGACATTTTGGTTTTGATAGGATACTCTACAGCAAGGCTTTTAAAACTGTTACTCCTGACCCTTCAGATGGCTTTCGTCAAAAAAAAAAAAAAAAAATATTTATGTCAGTTAGAGCAAAGTGCAATATAAATAACTTTAAATGATGCATAGCACTATAAATTTTTTTAGTTTTTTCACCAAGGTAAGCCTGTATTATATTTTTTTTAAATATATAGTCTGATTTCATTGAGTATCTTGTTCATATAACTCATTGCAGACTGAGTGATGTAGGTTCTCATTTTTGTTGCACCAAAACTTAGCTATGATGGTGTGATGTGCATTCATTTTGTAATTGGATGAAAGCTGTTAAGATTGTTGAAGAATTCAGTTGATCTGAAGTCAGAGATTAAAAATGAATTTCTTAACACAATGCCAAGTTGAGTACTAATACATTTTTCTGTGTTAGTAACATAATGTTTGTGTTCATTTTTAGTCTCAGAATTTTCAGTGAGTTGGCTGTTTCAAAAAGTTTAAGAATGGATTAGTTTTACTCTAAAAAAGATAAATTGAAATAGATTAATGCAATGCCAATATCTGCAGATCATAAGAAATATCTATATAAATTGTTGATGCTAATTAAATGAACCTAATTAATCAGAGTTTGTCTTTGATTCTTTGACATAGGTATAATGGGTCACAATGCAAAATTATCTTGCCTGTGGGTTAAAAAAAAAAAAATAAGAAACCAAAAAATCTGAAAAAACTAAAAATACAGTACAGAATAAAAATAAACAGAAACATTCAACACAAATATAATAGAAATACATGATAAAGAGATCATATTCTATACTGCTGTATAAAATTTAGCAGTCGTCTGAAATAGTTCATAACTTAACTATTTTTCCCAAAATGGGCCAGCATAGCCAGGCAATAATGTCTTAACAATGCATCAGGAAAAATTTAATTAGCATTTGGTGAAATGAATGACTATAAGATGCTGATCTCAACTGGGTCCCAAAATCATGCAACTGACCAGATTGCTGAACAGGTAAAGCATTCCAAAAAGTATTGTGAGCAAAATTTGAAACTGTATTAAAATTTGGTTTTTAACCAGTCCAAACAAGTTGGGTAGACCAAGGAAAATAATGGCCAGAGAAGACAGGATCATTCAACACCTAGCACTGAAGGATATATTTGAACGGCAACAAGCATTTCAAAAAAAATTTCAAATGAAATTAATGTAAATTCTCAAACTGTGTCTAGACACTTACAAGAAATTTTTTTTATGGTTCGTCCACAGAAGAAACCGCTCATAAGCAAAAAGAACAAGGCAAGACTGAAATTTGCAGACAAGCATAACAGTTAATGTATTTGATTCTGATAGAAAGCATCATGTAACACAAATTGGTGAAAAACTGAGTTCAAAGTGCAGCAAGAAGACAGTCAAATTTGATAGAGGAGGCAATGATGGATTTCGCATGTTTTCAGGTCTGGGTATTTCACCTCTTGTACATATACATAATAGAGTTAATTCTGCTATGTAGAAGAATTTGTTACAAGAATATGTACCAGTATTACAAAAATTCTGGTTTGAAAATCTTCCCTTCATGCAGGATAATGCTCCCTGCCATAAGGCAAAGCAGGTTATTGCTTATCCGAACAACTAAAGAATAGACATTATGGATTGGCCAGCTCAAATTTCTGATATGATTCCTATAGAAAACTTATGGAAAATATCATGGCTAGAATCTATCAAATGTTGAAGATCTATGGAAAATTACAGGAGGAATGGGCAAAAATTACAGTTGACGAATGTTGAAATTGAGTTTAATCCTGTGGCTACTGATGTGCAGCAGTGATTTCAAAACAAGGATCTTAGCAGTAAATATTGATAAGACTTTTGCATTTTGTCCAATCATTTTTTTTTTAAATAAAAAACATTGTTTTCTTTTTAACTTTAGATACTTGATATTTGAATAAAAGAATTTAATCAATCAGAGTTCTCTTGGTATCTTTTACAAATAACTTATCTAGATTTAAAAGCACAACTGCCATTTGTCTACATTTAGTGAAAATTTCAAAAATTGACTTATATTTTTTAGATATCAAAGTTTTAATTTTTTGTTTTCTTTAATTTTGACACTACTGTGTATATATATATATATATATATATATATATATATATATATATATATATATATAGGAGGTTTTTAGATGGAGTAATAGACTTAGAAATTGAGAGCCTAGTTTGAATTCATTTTAATTCACTACATTTTTACTTACATGCTAATACCCTTTGAAAAAGGATGAATCCATCTTTTCTCCCTAATAAATATTAAAATAAGACCCAAAAATGACTGGCTTTATATTTTTGGGGTAGCAACTAGTTTAAGAGAAAGAACAACTCAGAAATTCAAAACCTGTGGAGGGTCATTTGAGATTTTTGGCATATTGTGAACCAAAGTCTGTATTCCAGTCTTTCAAAAGGTTTGGTTGTTTTTGCCTTCAACTATAATCAAATGATATTTGTGCAAGTAGTCTGGCTGTTGGTTCTAAGAGTTGAGCTATTTTAAAAATCACATACCAAAAAACAACGGGTGAGTCCAAATATATATATATATATATATATATATATATATAGGCATTATATAAATATTAAGACATGTTCTATTGAATAATATCAAAGAATTGTCTACTTATTTTAAGTACAGATCCTTTCCAGAAACTGATTAGAGAACACATCAGATATAAAATAAGTTGAAAGCAATGTTTATATTATTTTGGAACATGTTTGAAGTGTAGATGTGTGTATATATATATATATATATATATATATATATATATATACACACACAGTGTATCAAAATAAATTACAATCTTTGGGTGCAGGTTCCTCACACCAAAAAAGGACAAAACACTATATAAACACATGTCGGCAAATCCTTCATTTTTGAGTTACACTGAAATGTACAATTGAAATGTTCAAAATGTCCTCCACTTGCTTCTACACATGCATGCACTTATCAAATCATTGACTGGTAGACCCATTCAGATACTCCCACATGGTGTCAAATGGTTTTGCAGGCCCCCATGACACATTGATGAAGCATCTCTGCATTATTAATGTCACTGTATAAACCAATTGTTTTAGGTGGCCTCACAGATAAAAATCCAAAGGATTGAGGTCAGGGGGAACGTGCAGGCCATGGAACCAGTCCTCCCCAACCTATCCATCTTTCATGGTAGATGTCAGCCAGTGCATCCCGAACAATGTAACTAAAAAGTGCTAGAGCCCCATCACGCATGAACCACATGCGTCTTCATATTAGCAGGGGTACATCCTCTAGCAGGTCTGGAAGTGTGTTCGAAATAAAGTCCCTATAGATAGCTCCTGTAAGACGTGCTGGGAGAACATATGGACCTACCAGACAGTCACCTACAATTTCAGCCCACACATTAATTGTAAACTGATGCTGGTGTCTAGCCTGTATTGTACCATGGGGATTCCGATTCGCCCACAAATGTTGGTTGTATCAATTTGTTATTCCATCTCTTCCAAATGTTGTTTCATCCGTAAACAAGACTGAAGAGACAAACAACGGATCGTCAGTTTGTGCAATAAACCATCGGTAAAAGTTCTCCCGTGGTGAGTGATCAAGGGTGAAAGACCCTCCATAGAGTAATGATATGGATACAGGAGCTGGCATACCCTCCATGGCCAGTTGATGTGTACTGATACATGGTCCCTACTCCGACAGCACCTTGAATGTATTCTTCGTGGTCAGACGTACAAATGGATACCGTCTTCCTCGATCTGTAGTTTGTGCTGTCATGGATCCTATCTCAGTAACGTGAAGATAAACGGCAGCAAAGTTGGATGACTCATTTTCAGTCTAACAATCTGATATAGCCGTGCAGCCTCGCGTCCATTACCATTCGCGCGGCCGTATGTAAAAATCATATCTGTCTGCTCACGATATGAATATCCTGCCATTGTTAAACGGAACACTACTAAGTTAACTCACTACTATACACAAAACGTTGAAGACAGACCAGCCACATATTTAAACGTTGAAGACAGACCGGCCACTAATTTACACGAATGAAAAAATGTAACCTAGTCTACATAGCAAACTTGCCATTTGCCGCAGACTTCTTTAAACTTAATAAGCAAACGAAGGATTTTCGGATATATGTTTATATGGACTTTTATCCTTCTTTTGGGTATTCCCCATTTGAAAAAGTATTTTTGATACACATTGTATATATAAAACACACACACACATATATATATATATATATATATATATATATATATATATATATATATATATATACACAATTTGTTTAAACGTTATTTTTTAAATGGAGACTCATATTTGCTTTTATTTATGGATTCAACAGTATATTTGTTTACATTTACCAGCCTGAATATTGGAGAAATCTTTAATCTTTTAGAAAAATATGAATAAGACATCTTAAAAAAAATTTAGCCGATGCGCTTCGACCTCTGATCGACTTTAAGGCATATTTGAACAACTAACGATATTTTTACTTTTGTTTATAAATATTGTTTCAAAATAAAAATTTAGACATTTGCCGTCATATATTGAAGTTAAGAGGGCAGATGAAAATAACGTCTAATCTAGCGTATAAACCTTTGTAACGATTAGGAGAGATAACAAAAAGATAAACTTTACTAAGAGCTACAAATGACAGGAAATTGTGGAGAACCACGATTGCCCACGTTCTGAATGGATAGAACAAATAGAATAAGAGGAATAAAACAACAGACGATATATCACAGCATATGGGGAGCAGGAGAGGAATAATCTACACCAATAGATTAAATAAAGGTTTCAGTTTGAAATTCTCTGAAGAAGGCAAAACGGCTGAAACGTTGTGATAATAATGATAGAAACAATAGTCTGTAAATAATAATAATATGTAAATAATAATAACTCCTCATCCCAAAAATTGAGACAGAAGTAAATACCAATTTATGAACCTCTCCTTAGCTGAGATGATTTTCTCTCATCGAAACATGAGCAGATCTTTTATTAATGTTTGATGAAAATTCTAATAAGAAAACCAAATAAGAAATTTGACACTGTCGATTTGTCAATTGTGAAAAAGAAACAAAGCGAAACAAATATTTCTGTTTCTTATTTTACTTCTTAATATTTTCTGAAGTCACCTGAGGGCATATTTACATTAAATGTTTTAATTTAAACAACGCTGCAAAGGTTAAATTTATGACAACGTTTGATGTCTGTAAATAATGTAAAAATTAAAATACCCAAACGACGTTTTTCTTTTCCCTCTCTCCCATCCCTCCCCTCTCTCTCTCTCTCTCTCTCTCTCATCTTCTTTTTATTAATACAATCATCAAGATTCAATTAGCTAATTGGTAAAGAAGAATTAATCTGAGTGTATTTCTATGTGTGAATATTCAGGAGGATGTGCGGGTTAATAGCTAATAAAACAAGGAGGAAATAAAACAATATATTTACCAGATTAGTTCTGACACACCTCATAATTATTTGTCTGTCATTGTTAAATTCTCTGATCGTATTATGTGTGAAAAGCTAGAAAAGACGCTCCATCTAGCAACGTTAGTCGAAGGAATGTTTGCTGTTAAAGTATTCGATCTTATTCTCTTGAGATCCGTGTTGCCGTGCTTTTGAGCGAAGCAAATTTTCCATGCGTCTATCTAAAAACATATTTAATGAATCATGTGGTTTATATAATTACATTCACTCACAGAGATAAGGTCCAGATTTAATTGCGTAACATAATTTCTTGCGTAAAACAATTACTTATAAATTAATTTGCCTAAACGACAGCTGTCGTTTTTACATCTGACGTCTAATGTTGAAGATATTTGACAAGTTCAACTTAGGGCAATGCAAGTTAAAACAAAAATCACTGAATTGGATTACGCTAATCCTAAAGGAGAAAATAGCGATAATCACCTTTACGAGGATATGATTGATTGATTTGTTTCTTTAACGATATACAAACTACTTATGGATTCTTTAATGCCGAAATTCAATTTTCTTGGGAGCCTTGAAGTCATAAAAATGATATATCTTATTCTGCTTTCACAGTTGAATAAATGGCAGTACTCAGCTTTAGTGCATATTCATCTTTCTGTGCACATAAGGCGGTGATATTTGTGATTTATGTTGTAGTATTATTGAATTATATTTTGGAATACAGTTTGATATCTTTAGAAATTGTAGAACAATATATGGCTTAAATAGCAGCATGGCCTGGTGCTGCCCAAATTGATTCAAAAATCGTACGACTCATACAGCAATCGCTATCTTTTTGCCCTTCCTTGCCTTTAAAGGAGTGCCCTTTGCCGTCCTGATGTTGCTACATGCCTTACTTCTTGCCTATCACACAAAAGAATTTTTTCTAAGCTCTATAGTAAACATTAAATCTGTTACGAAAAAAGAATTAAACAAAATGAAAACAAAACGATCAGCTTTAAAAAAAACTCGTAACTAGAAAAACCGAATGAAAAAAATGTTAACAACAAATACTTTTTCACACCCAACCCAGTTCTGCGGAATCAGAATCAACGTTGAGTTTAAGCAAGCGAATGAGCCAATTGGAGTAAAGTGCCATGCAGATTTAAATTTTTTTATTTGTGACGAATGCAGCTATCGATTTTTTGCATGCTAGTTAACATTCGTGTCAGTCAGCTGTTGGCTCTCACGCTGGCCAATAGAATCTTCCTGCCTATTCGTGGCAGCCAGCTATTATTCTCACTCTGGCCAGTAAAAATGGCCGCAAACTACATGAAAACTGCCTTTAGAAGCATGAAAAAAAATCGATTATTTCCACTATCGATGGGGAGTTGGGAATAAAAAAGTCGGTCGCCTTCCCAGCATTCAACTTGGAGCATGTCCATGTAAATTTTGGTGCAAATCCGTTGAAAATTGTTTCCCGTGCATTCGTTACACACACACACACACACACACACACACACACACACACATCCTGCCTTTTATAGATAGAGATATTACGAAAGAGTTCTTTCATGTTGGTTGATTGATTGGTTGATTTTGTTTAGCAACATATCAACACCTCCGTGGGTTATTTAATACTGAAATCTAAATACTTTATCGTTCCATCTAAATATATTTTGAACGCAATTCTAAGCCTTCAACTACAGATAAAATGTATTTTTGGTAATTTTGCCTTCAATATGCATTGTTCATAATTTAAACTATAAATATGTTTTGTTAGTTATTTTACGATATATATGTAGTGCCGGTTAGTTGATTTTGTTTAGCAACATATCAACACCTCCATGGGTTATTTAATGCCGAAATCTAAATATTTTGTACGTAATGTTATGCTTTCCAGTACAGATATTTTTACATAATTTTATACTTTCATAGTAATGCTACGTTTTTTGTAGGTCATAAAATGTATTTTAGTAATTTTACTATAAAACCGTATTTTTTATATTTTAGTTTTGCATTGATTGTCATTTTGCTATAAAAAAAATTTTATAAAAAATGTACTGTTGATTTTTGTTTGGTGTTTCACAATTTGGCCATAGCTGAGACCTATCAGGCGCTACCACCCAGAGTCAGGGTTGATCAGGGATTAACAGCAGTTAAGGGATTGTTCCACGCTCCTCAAAACCTCCTCCAATCTTCCGATTGGAAGCCTTGCTCCCAGATGTATTTATCGTCATACCCAGGATGCCTAACGAGAATAAGATAAACAACTAAACAAAGACCAGAGCTCATTTCCAAATTTAGACACAAACAGAAATTCCTACAACGCTATATACAACTACACGACGAATAAAAATGATTAAATATAATCACATAATATAATCTAATAAAGTTTATTTAGAAATTTAGAACCGAAGAAAATATATAATAAACAAATAAAAAAAACAAAACAAATAAATTAAAAGAAAGCAAACAAAAGGTCATGACCATAAATAACTCGAGGCATTAGCCCAAAACATCGAACTGGAAAGTGTCGGGTTTGTTTTTCCCAAATTGCCTTAATCTACGAGTATATAGAATCTGCAAAATGAGTAACGACATTTGGTCGCTGCTGTGCTGATTCCTTTGTGTACTATCTATTTAGAACAATGTCGCAGCTATTATCCCAGAAGTTGCACGTCGGATCAGTTCTTTTTAATCAAATATGTGGTGCAGTTCAATTGATATTACATGAATCATTCCTACAAAAAAACAGATTAGTGAAGTTAATGATATTAATGATATAAACATTGCACTATTTATTGAACAATATAGTTCATGCCACATCGACTGAAAAAACTACTACAACAAAAAGAATTCTCCAACTACCATATTAGTAAAAAAACGCACTCTCTTTTAAATTTTCAAAAAATTCAACCTTAGCGTTGCGACCGCAGGCTCCAGAATTTCTTTCAGTTAACAATAACAGATTTCTAAAAAACATATTTCGATTCACATCTAATCTTTCGTGTCCCGTTATTACCTGGATGTATTTAAAAAAAACAAAAAACAAATCAATTTCCATGCCAGAAGATGTCTGTATGAACAAATGAAAGTACTTGCAAAAAAAGACCTTATACAAAAACAGGGGTCAAAACATTCATCTAGAGGTTCGTGTGTTAATGTAATTTTAATAAATTTGTTTGCGAAGATGTATTCTCGCCATTTATATCATTAACTTCACTAATCTGTTTTTGTATGAATCATTCATGTAATATATATATATATATATATATATATATATATATATATATATTTGTATGTATGTATGTATGTATGTATTTATATGTTTATCTTTTCTTCTGTTTTGTTCAAAGACTTTGTTTTTTCTATGGTAGACAATTGTTTTGCTTGCATCTAAACGCCCTTGTGGTGATGAAATATTTTCCATCCTACAAACCCTTTCCCTACAGAAAAAGTCCCATTGTTTTTGTATCTGTCATTAATCTCCATGGAATGTTTTGAGGAACTGCATTTTAGTTCCACCATTTTCAGACATAGTTTTAACTAATTGTTACGCCGTCGCAATGTAAATGGATTCTTCTCAAGTAAAGTGCTTGTGAAACAAATGTTTTATTATAGTATCATTGCAAAAATAACCATTTAAATAATGGCACCCTATTTTAATATTAAACATATCCTTATAATTTTTCAAAAAAATGTCTATGTTACGTCCACAGCTGGCTTCGGCTAAAACGTTTCCAATAATTGTATTATATAATATTAAGTTCGTAAAGTGTTTAAAAATCATCAATAAAATTCTAGTTAACGCTTAGGACAATGATTTTAATGTCCATGTTTCTCCAGGTTTTCTGAATACGCAGACTCTAGAGTCGTGACAGAAGACATCCATAAAACCCAATCGTTTGTAACTGAGTTTCATTGGATTATTTTTCTGTTAACATGAAGAATAAAAAGGTTTAAAATTTGAATTCATCAAATTAAAAGTACACATACTAAATTTATGCTTATCAAATTTATCACCCAAACTTATAGAAGAGAAAACAAAACTGAAGTTAGTTCAACATCAAGTTTTAATGCAACAAAATGTTTTTTTTAAATCTGTTGCCAAAACCAAATTTGATGTTTTCTTACCAATATTCCATAAATCCTGATCAGAAATTTTCTTTAAATTTGCTGATTAAGATAAAAATGACTTTTAGTAAATATTTTTTATTCTATTTTTCTGTGTTCTTATAATAAATGTTTTTCTTGACAATAGATCTTTTTTTATTTTTGACATTTTTAATTATTTTTCTGTTTTTCGGAGTTTTTCCTTTTCGATATCTTTGATTTAAATTCAGTTTATTTGTATTTCCAAAGTTGAATCCCTTATTACGCAACAACTATCAGTAAATTTATTTCGCAGGATTGCATTGTAAAATCTGACACCACTAAATAAATGATTGTTTTGCCCTTATAATGTAAGAGAAAACCAAAATAGCATATTTGTCAAAAAAATGCCAGCATATTCTGAAAATTTTACCAATATCGGTTGATTAATACCAGTTTACTGAAGTGCATTTTGCCGAATTAAATATAAAATATATTTATCAGTTCAGAAAATGAAATATTAAGTCAAAGAATATATTAATAAATTTTTCTTGAATTGGTATTTTTTCTTATAAATATTAAAAGTTGAAATGTATGGAGTGATTGTTATATATTTTTTTAAATTGCTTGTAACTCTTGAACAAATAAGTCAAGGCTATTCATTTAGTTAACCAAACATTTTGTCAGATGTCTTCGTCATTTGTATTTAAGAATGTGTGGCTATCATGGTTTGATTATATCCTGTAGAAGAAGAATGCCCTTTAATACTATATTTTGGAAGCGTTTGCAATAGTTCAAAGATATATTTGTTTTGAAACGTTCTTGGTTCCATGCTTGTGCACGAATCTTCTAAATTTATCAAAACATTCCAAGGAGAAATTACCTATAAATTTAAACCGTAAAAAAAACAAAAATTTTTACGGTTGAACTGACACCTGCTTTGTGATGGCTTTTTTTCGCTGAAAAACAAATGAATAAGGATAAAACTACAGAACTTTAAACATTTTGCAAGTAATATGTCATTAAATGGTTTTTAATTTGAATTTATAAGAATATATAAACTTGAGATATGCCCACGTTAGTGAAAAAAATTTGTTTTAATGTTTTATTTTCCATCGGTTGTATGAAAAGCATGCAAATTCAGGCTTATTAATATTTTTAGGAATATATATATATATAAATATATATATATATATATATATATGTATGTGTAGATGATTCAGTGATGTGATTTTGTAAATAACTAAATATTGTCAACACATATATATTGAATTTGATGTGTTTTAAAGGTATTGAGAAAAACATGTCAAAATGTCAGTAATATGTCGCATTTGATGTGTTGGTTTTTTACCAGAATTTAAATTATTAGATAGATGAAACAGAAAGAAAGAGGATAATTGAAATCAGAATCTCATGCACATCAAATAACAAAAATGAAAAATATGAAAAATTCAACTTTTCCTTTTTAAAGATGAAAAAAAAAAAAAAAAAATTTGAGATAATGATTCAATATACAGTCAGCTCCATTTTCTAGTGTTTTTAAAATTACAGAATAAAAATTCCTTAAAAGATAATTGGAAAAAATGGCTTTCAAAATAGCAAATCATTTCATTCGTTCCTTCTTTTTGTTTCTAGGAATAAAATTATTTCTTTTCTTTTTCTAGTTTGATTGTTCTTTTTGAGTTGACTAATGTAATTTTCCATCAAAGACCACGTTCTTTCATCCTTTTATTATTTAAAAATTTCAAATATTAATTTTTAATGCTTTGATCTGGCAAACCACGCCTGCATTTTTAAATATTTATTTATTTATTATGAGAAAGTTTTTGGTGTTCAAACAGGATAAAATTTTAAATAAAAGAAAACCTTTTTCCTTTAATATTTATTTCGCAGCTTTTCTGTTTTTGCAAAGTGACATGGTTTTAGTCGTTTTATTTAGACAATAAGGAGAGATATTTCTTCCGGAAGCATTAATAATTTCCTCTTATGTTCTTTCAAACAAATTATTTTCCTTCATTTTTATCCGTATAGCCCCTTATTATATATTATTACTATTATTCTTCAACCTTTTTTTTTATTCTGTAAATAAAATATTTCTTTTTATTTTCTTTCTTTATCCGTGTTGAAGACCTTTGCAATTATATTTTTAAAATTTCCTTTATTTTGTTTTTTCGTTTTTTTTGTCAACAAACCATTTTGCAAAAACCACCAATTCCCTTTCATCACCACCATCTACCACGACTTCTTTTTTATTCTTTAGTGTTGGTTAAAAAATTGATGGTAATTTCATTTCTTCTAAATTTTATCTGTCATTGCTACTTTATCCCTCGTTTTATTCCTATTGAAATGTTGTTTGTAAAGAACAAATTTTTGTGACTTTAAAAACAACTTTATGGAATAATTGGGATTTCATGTCCCATTTTTAAAATTACATAAAATGTCCGGTTATTGTTGCCAATTTTAAAACTTGAATCAATTTTCTTGAACTGTAATGATTGCAATAAAACAAATCCTTAAAATAATGAAGAACCATATTAAAAAAAATATGTTACCTCTTTTGCTATTTCGCATTAAAATGTGTAAAAGTTAAAAATGATTTAAATTTTCAATGGAAACCCTAGAGAAGGATAAGACTACAAAAGAGTTTTACATAGAAGCTACAATACAAAATTTAAAGACTTACAGACTATAAAGAGAGCCATAATCATGTATTTTCGTAATCAAGTTTAATTTGTTTTAATAAAAACTACGAAACCCACAAAATAATCTAATATTTTGAAACTTTTTTCGATTTCCCATTGTAGAAAGATTGACTTAATATTACATCTGTTAAAGGTATCCAATAATTCGCTTTCCATATTTTTAACCTATCAATAAAAATTTTTCTTTTTTTTTTTCCTTTTGCAATTTTTTTCACTCATAAAAATTGCTTTGATAAGGTTTGCTATTTGAGCTACTTCAATTATCTATTTAAATCCATAAATTTGATTGAAGAAATTGGAGGCAGTGTGTTTTAAGGTATTGGGTTATGCTCTAAAGCCAATGCCACAAGCACTGAAAATCTGTATTCAGTATGATCTTAAATAATGAAAAGTATTCAAAACATTTTCTTACAATATTTCCTCATCTACATATTATACATCAACAAATATACATGATGCAATATTTTTAAATGGAAATAGTTAACAGACAGATAATCCAAATAATGAATTGGCAGTGCAATAAACTGTTTAAAAATTAAATTCAATTTCAATTGTAACATATTAAAATATAAAGACTGTATTTCATAATGTGTCAAGCAGATTGTAAAGCAGTCAGAAGATTTTTTTTTTCATCTTTTAAAAATATTAATGTTGGAAGTTTACTGTTTTTTTTGAAAATAATAATTTTGCTGACAAGTTGTCCTATGCCAACACAATAAAAAAAACTATGGATTCACCAATATCTATTTAATACATAGAAATATTTTTTTCATGAAGATACACTGTTAATATTGTATTTGACAACACACTTTTCACAAAAAAAGTTATAAAAAAATCAACCAATGCATGTGAAAATTTTTCATAGGATATATTTATTATATTAAACATTCAATTTTTTGTTTATAATATTTGGTTTTATTAAATTTTAAAAATAAATTTAGTGGTAAAATATTTTTATTATGAAACTTGATGATGGATAAACTTCATAAAAAAAAAAACCAAATCAAACTTTTGCAAGGTTATTTAAAACTAGAAATATTTTTAGATTGCAAGAAATTTTGCAGATAATAATTTTTACTGATACTAATTTTACTAATTAACCCTTAGTAAAAAGTATACCTATATATTATGTATATTAACGAATATAACATTAAAATGCTATTTCTAAAACTCCATATATTTTCTCTCATATATATATCTGCTATCTAATTTTCAAATATTGACGGGATATAAACATATATACACATATAGAATATATTAAATTATTTTGTATATATATATTTATATATATATATATATATACATATATATATATATATATTTTTATATATATCATTTTAAAATTAAATATATGATAATTTATATATATAAATATATATATATTATCTTGACATCTAATCATTTAATATTGTCTATTTTATATAAATATTATATATGTAATTTATAATCTCAGTTGGAAGCATTTCATATAGACGTCTTCCTAGGATTCTCGAAATGTTATATCTGTATATAAATCTAATATATTGAAATAAATAAAATATATATATATAAAATCGATATAAATGGATATATCACATGGTATATATATATATATTTATAATTGACATATATATATATGTATATATATATATATATATATATACTATATATTTATATATATATATATATATGTATGGTATATATATATATATATATATATATATATATATGTATATATGTAATGGTATATTTATATATATATATATATATATATATATATATATATATATATATATATGTATATACTAAAATAGATATATATATATTCGTAACAAATATGAAAAAAAACTTTTATAAAAAGTCGATATATTTATTTTTATATGCGGATGGGATATTCTATTTATATATATGTTAAATTAAAAGGTATATTTATAAATTAATATATATAAGATAACGAATTATGTTTTATAATATTTTATTCATATTGTCTTTTATATGGTATATAAAAAAACAACCTTTATATATATACAGGATATATATATATATATATATATATATATATTGTATATATATATATATTTCATTATATTAATAACTGGTAGGTAAATTTAAAGACAGATATTTTTTCTAAAATGTAATCTTTCTCAGTAGTGGAGATTCATTTATAAAATGAAAATTGAAAAATTTACTTAGAGACCAATTAAGGTTCTCTGGGTTTCAGCTTGAAAAATGCTTGTTATTTAATTATAAGTTAGCAGGTAGAAATTCTTGGCAGGTAAGAAGTTGAGATTATGATAGAGGAAACTAAATTCACTTGTATCTTCTATATGCTGTCTTTATTGTTGCTGCAGAAAAATGTTGAGGTATTTTAATATCATTATTTCCTGTTCAGTAATTTGTCTTAGCACTTTTTGCACTTTGTTCTTGTGAGTGTGTTCTACATACTTGTAAAAAAATATTATGTATATCAGATCACACCAGCCAGAGATTTCCTTGATTTTTGGCAATATTTGTGAAATAGTAGCATCAAACAAAAACAAAAAATTTGAATTTATTCTAAGTACCCAAAATCAGCAGTTAAAATTTAAATTGTTATCAAAATTAAGAAAATTATTTATTATGTCTGAAATTGATGCAATTAATGCTGAAAAATATTTCACACTAAACTGACAGTAATTCGTAAACAGCACAATTTATTTGCCACCTTTCTAGAAAAATAAGCTATAAGGTTTCATATCAATTTCACTTCCTTGTCATGTCCTTAGTAAATTTAAAAGAATAAATATATGTAAGTGATGCACTTACAACAATCTGTTTATGCTCTTGTAAAATTCATAAAATTTGATTAATTCTGTAGCCTGAGAATGGTCATGTAACATTGGGTAAGTATTTAAATTCAACTTGCAAAATCAATAATGGATTATTTCAAACTACCTTTAGGCAAAGATATAAGCATTGTAAGTAAATTCATTCTTCAAAAATGTGTTGACCACTCACACTTCAAACAAATTAGTAAAATTAGATATTTTTAATTCAGACATAATAAAGAAATAATAATTTTCTATAAATTTGATTTTCATTTTTGAAAAGAGAAATGTTATGTTTTTTACTTACTGCCAATATTTGATGAATTTGATATCAAGCATTGTGGGAATGTCTTCTTTTCTATTTTCATAATTTTATTCTTAGGCTTAATATTAAAACAGTTGTTGACCTAAACAATTTTTAACTGTCTTTTGCAGATTTATTGTGTGTGTGTATATATATATATATATATATATATATATATATTTTCTTGTGTGTGTAAGAATGTGTGTTTTATAAGAATGCTAGTCTAAGAAATATTTTTATATCAATTGTAAAAAAAAGCTTGTGATTTGTTCTTACTGGAAGAAAATATTGTTAATAATTAATTACAGTAAGTTATTATTTTTATCTAATGTTATTTCTTAAATTGGCTTTGCAATTATTTGTTAATTTGTTTTTATCAGTTACGTTGAAAAGAGTTTTATTACGTTTGTTTAAACTATTCACAAGAGTCTATATGATTTGTAGTTACAGAATGGAATTGATGACCAAACTTTTCTTTCCTGCTTGATAGAATATCAAACCCCAAAGCAGGAACTGGCAAGTTTTTTCTGACCGGTGTTCTATGCAGTCAGTCGTTATTTGGAAAATTCACTTTTAATATTTTTAACTCATAATTTATTTTAGTATTATTTAAATTAAAGGAATACTTTTAGAAAATTGAAAATGAACTATTAGCTTTTTGATGATCAGCTTGGATTATTTTAGAATAAATTTAAATAAGATGCTGGATAGAGAATGAAGATATTTGCAAAAGTAATATCAAACCTTTGAAAATTATTATCTGCATTAAAAAACTAATTTTATTTTTCTCTTTAATATTTCCCAACATCTGATGATAGTGAAAAATGATATGACCGAAAAATAATGATAGTTGGTATTTATTTTGAGTATAAGAAATAAAAAAGATTTAATAAGAAACAAAGCAAATAGAAAAGATTTCCATCTTTTCTATTTGCTGATGAATCTATTTAAAAAAATACTAAGATTTTAGTAAAATCTTGTATATTTTCTATCTCCTGCACTGTAACTTCATTAATTTTTCTGAAATAAGATTTCATTTGTAGTCCTTTAGTAGTCCATTCATGTTATTAGTGTTGGCCTTGACTACCACTTTCTCATTATATCTAATTTTGTATTTATGTGATATTTCAATGATATGAATTGTTTTTATGAGATATATTGATGCTTTACCTGAATAATGAATAAATATTTCTCCCTTTTTTTATTTTTTAAATAACCTGAGCAAGGCGGGAAGCCACTAGGGACGTAACAACTGTCAGAAGAAGGGAAATTGATTTTACTTCACCTGATAGAAGAAAAGCATTTGGAATGAAGGATAGTCACAGGATTTGTAATGAACTTCAAAAATGTGGATTTACATCCTGCAAAAAAAGCATTATACCACTATAATCGAAAAACAGGGAAGTGTACATGTCGAGAGGTGCGCGCGGTATGGATCTAAGATTGACCGGCCACATTTTAAAAACCTCGACAGTAAAAAGAATCCGGGATATATATAGGTCATATATATATATTTCTATATATATAAATGCATCACCCTATATAATTACTTGGATGTCTTTAAAAAAAAAGATAGAGAGGCGACAGACAAAAATATATTCGACAAATTACTTAGAACAAAAAACAATCATAGCGTTTAACTTTATATTTTAAAAAACAAACACAAGTTTGCTCCAGTACAAAAAACAATCACAATTTGCCAATGTATCCAAAAACAAATAAAGCCGGTGGTCAAAAAACAATCACAAATTAATGAACAAAAACCACCACAATTTCGGGCCAGTGACAAAAAACAATCACAAGTTACGAGTACACACAAAAAACAATCTAAGTTTATATATATGGCAAAAAATAGATAGATTGAATCCTTAATGAACAAAAAACAATCACAATTTCCTTAATGAACCGCCCCAAAAACAATCTAATTTATGAGATGAAGGCAAAGAACAATCACAGGATTTACGGACGTCCGAAAAGTATACTTAGGGTATTCCTCAAGAAATATTCACACACATGACCCATTTGTAATGTAAAAGTTTAGTAACTGTAAAACAGGGTCCCATATAAATTCCAATAAATTTCAATGTACTGTATCCGAATTTTCAAATCGGTAATTTCATATTTTAAAACTCACCCATTTTAAATTACATTGAAGAAATATTTGTTTAATGTTTTCAGAATGTATAAATATAAAGATAAATAAAATATTTTATATATATATATATATATATAATATATATATACCGATATAAGTAAGACTAATTAATATATAGTTGGAGAAGAGAAGTTCCCGCAGTTCTTCTCATTCACCCTTTACAGATGAAATCATCATATGCAACCCAAAGCAAATTGAGCAACATCTACCTTAAAAAGTTTAATTGTAAATTCTGCTGCCATTTATTCCCAAATGAAAATTTATCTCTAGGTTAGTCATTTCCTACAAATTATCCAACATATACAATAATTCAACGTGATTTCGGTGAATTTAAAAATATAAAAAATCATATACAACTATCCCAAAGAATTACGATTATTCAAAAACAATAATCCCAAAACAAAGAAAGAATTTAGAATTTAAAATTTTCATTTTTATGCAATCTCCTTATCTAGACCAATCAATGTTATTTCTCTACATCATCTAAAAAAATTTTACTTGTTTTATTTATCTATTATCACATTTTCTCTCTAATTACAATTAACGACGTTTATATATATATCTATATATATATATATATATATATATAAATATATATATATTCCTTATATAAAATATATGTTTTGAAAAAAATGAAAGACTAAATTCCTCTCTTTCATTAATTTAAATTTAAAACATCTTTGCACTTTTAGTTTTTTCTTCCCGAAATATCCTTTGGATCGAAACTTTTTGCCATTATTTTTGTGACTTTTTTTAGGCTATATATGGAATCTAAAATTAAATAATAATAAAAAATGGAAAGAATAAATATATTTAAATATTTCAAACCTACTGTAAAAATATAATTTTGATCATGTATATTCAACTTTATATGAATTAAAAACAATGTCTAATTATAAAGTCCAAACCAGGTAGGAGAAAAATATAAATAATGAATTTATGTATATATAGAATTCAAAGAAACAAAACGAAAAATTCCAAAACATTTGAATTTATGATATTTTATATTTTATTTTTAACAGACATTCTTTACTCATCTGATTATCTTTAGACATATTAGGAATGTCTGTGGATGTTTATACATATGGGATAAATTCAGAATTATCACTTCTCATTATTAACCCATATGTAAAATAAAAAAAACAAATCCCATTTTAATATTTAAAAAAATTTAAAGATAGAAGGTAAAATTTAATTAACAAATTTATATAGTAAATATATAAAACTGTGTATAATGCCTTATGAACTTTGTTATATATACATTTTATATATATAAAATATATATATATATATATAATATATATATAATATATATATATTTATTTGTGAGTAAAGGGTATTCCCTCTGTCCATGAGTTTGAGATGAATTTTTCAAAAATAATTTCTGTTAACCAATAAAAGGGGAAGAAGATCATCTTTAGACCATCTTTTCTTTGTTTCATTAGTAATTGTGAGGACATAAATCCAGCTTTTTTTGGGTGGATTGGTTGGTCACTGAGTTTAGATATTTTGTATGAAAAACCCTCGAGCACACCCAAGATACAGTAATGTCTGGTTTTCAGTAAAAAATTATCCAATCAGTTTTTCCTTTACTTTAACAGATAAAAATTCTCCTACTCAAACAAAATCTTGGAAGTTGTTCTGAAAAAAAACCGACACAATGCAACGATATAAAATTACTTTTTTCGTTAATAACTCGAACATGGGAACATTTGTTTTTAAAATCCACTGAAATTTTTTTTAAAAAAGATTTTTTTCTCTATTTTGCTAGAAAAAGCTTTTCTGATCTTTGACCCCCAACAACCCAGCATATTACGGAGATCCAAGAAAAAAACTTAAATATTTATCTACTAATTCAACTGAAACCGTCATTTTTTAAGACAGATTTGTTTTGAAAAAAAAATGACCAATATATTTATTTTAATTTTTTGCGCCAACAATCGATGGTTTTTTGTTTTAAATATTTTCAAGGTTTTAAATAGAACCGCCAAAAAATTTTTAATTGATCAATTTCCAAAAAAAAATCAACTCCAAAATGGATTAATCAACTTCAAAATGGAAAATGGATCAATCAAAAAATGGATTAATCAACTTCAAATTGAGAAAATGTCAAAAACCTAAAAACAATCAACTTCAAAATCAAATTTCAAAATAAAACTGAATAAACAACTTCAAATTGGAATAAACAACTTCAAATTGAGATATTTTTTTTTTGTAAATTGAAAATTATTTTTTCAATTAATTTACCCCATGAGTAAGAAAATTGACTGTTCGTCTTCATTATATAGATGAAGAAAAAAAAAAAATACAAACAACTTAGAGGCCAAGAAAGCATTGGGTGAGCCTACAGTAAAAGTAGGAGGAGAAAGTCCCATATGGGCAAAAATGATGATTGATGATGATGCTGGAGAAACCTACAAAAAAGAAGCTGAAGAAGAATTAGCAACAGCTCCAAAGAGGACTTACCTCAAGAAAACTGTGGCTGGCGAAAAAAAAAAAAGATTTTAGCTGCACATGCCGCAGCAGGAAATTGGAAAGACCTGGCAAGAACAATTGGTGTGCCTCTGCCAACAGCGTACCGTTGGTTAGACCAGGGGCTGATAAGAGTGACTCTAGGGGAGGAGCAAGAAAATATAAAATTACGCAAGAGCATAAGAATTTTATGGCCGAATTAATTGAAAACTCTCCTAGGGTCACTCTTCAAGACATTGTAAATAAGTTGGTCGAAAAGTATGAGGTTCGTGTGACGAAAGAATGCATAAGAAAGCACTTGGACTCCATGGCCTTTACTTTAAAAGCGGTTCATTATGAACCAGAAGCTGCCAATAATAATGTCAATAAGGCGAAACATAAGGATTACGCAGTAGCTTTATTAGAATTTCAGTCCCAAAGTGTGCCAATTCTTTATATGGATGAAACCAATTTTAATCTCCATATTTCAAGAAGAGAATGTCGCTCTAAAAAAGGCACGATGTGCACTACATGTTATTGGATGTATTAGTAATAATGGATTAATTCATCATAAAATTAAAAGAGGTTCTTTCAAAAAAGAGGATGCGAAAGAATGGACCAGGGAGTGCCTTAGAAAGGCAAATGAAATTTATGAAAGGGGAGTTGTCTTAGTTATTGATAACGCTCCTTGCCATACTTCAATTGAAGAAGTTGTGGAGGAGGATGAATTTAGGCAACACCAAATTTTCAGACTTGCCCCCTATAGTCCGATGTTAAATCCCATTGAAAAGGTTTGGTCAGTCATTAAAGCTGACGTAAAAAGAAGTATGGCAGACTCAATTGTTGGGATTTTAAGAGGTGATGGCCAGGGATCTTTAACTACTAAAGAATTCCACCTCAGCAAGTTAGAAGCGATGATCTCCGAGGCAATTAATAATATTTCCCCTGAGACTTGCACTAACTTCGTATCTGGAATACAGAGATTACTTCCCTCTGTAATTAACTTAGATGATGTAATCTTTTAAATAAATTTCTTAGGAACGTTTATATTTTTTTTATATCCCTTTTAAGTAAAAAAAAAAAATATTAAATTTATTAGTATTATATTAATTCTCAATTTGAAGTTGATTAATCCAATTTGAAGTTGATTATTTCTCATTTTGAAGTTGTTTTCCAATTTGAAGTTGATTTTATCATTTTGAAGTTGATTATTATCATTTTGCAGTTGAAATCCATTTTGAAGTTGATTAATCCATTTTGAAGTTGATTAATTTTTACCTGAAAATAAGTCCATTTTGAAGTTGATTATTATCATTTGCCTGATCCATCATATCCATTATAGTTAGGTAGTATTATATATATATATATATATATATATATATATATAGGAATAAAATACAGATAATATGGATAAATTTAATGATATGATAAAATGACCTATCAATCAACCATGTTTCACTTTATTTTTTATTAGATATGCAAAAAGCCTGCTTAACAAAATGAAATCAAACAATGCAAAAAAAAAAAAATAACATTTTTTTTTTTTCATCTCATTTTCTAAAATAATGCTTGTTGTTATAACAAAAGCTATAAATTATATATTATAGATATACACTATGTGTATATATATATATATATATATATATATATATATATATATATATATATAGTACAAGTAAAAGGTTTGTCATTTATTGCCTTCAGCATCCATTTTCTTAGACTGACCCTTTTGTGTGTGTGTGTGTGTGTATATATATATATATATATATATATATATATATATATATATATATATATATATATACACACACACAAATATCATGGTTGTCCTTTGGGTTCAAAAATTTATAGAGGCTGCACTAGATGATCAGAACTTCTGTGTATCATGTCCATGCTCTGATGCACTCCATAGTATTTGCTGATACCACCTTCATGGCAATTGGAACTATAGAAATTATTGAGGGTTTAGACCTGTTGACTGGTTTACCTATGAAATTGTTTACCAGGGTGTGGCTGCTGTTTCATGCAAACAGCTATTCAGATCCACGGATGAGAGTTGCCTGCTGGATAGGAACCAATGCAGATGAACTACTCCCAACAGAGTACTGTTCCTCCATTGGAAGTGCTATTCCTGCCCAACACTCTTAAATGTTTTTTTTTTCTTTTACACTGGACATTAGAGCAATCAGATCATCATCAAATATACCAATTACTACTTTTATAATAAAATATATTTAAATGATAAATAATAGTAAGTATTCAGCAAATAATAAAAAATAATATACGTAATATAAAGTAATTGCCAAATATAAAAAAAAAAAAATGCACTATACTATCAGTATTAAGCTGAAGAGGAAATTATTAATTCCTAAAATATGAATTTAAAATGACTATTTGGAGGGAGTACATTCAATAAATAACAATATTTCGTTTTCAGTCAAATATCAATTCAGAATATGAACTGATTGTCTGAGTAAAGTTAATTAAAAAGTATGCTCAGTGCTTGATTAATTAAAAATTTCTGAACTAGTTTGGCACCAATAATGTCATCCATATGAAAGTTTTGATCTGATGAGGCTATTTAAGAACATGACTAGTTTTTAGGTTGATGTTTTAGTTTTGTAACAGCTTGTGGTGTTGGGTGAAACTACTTATAACACTGCCTATTCTATGTTCAATTTCCTTTTTCTCCTATAGTAAATTTGTTGTAACTGATCCATACACTGAGATATTTCAAATGTTTAGTATTTACTAATTCCACATCTTAAATTTTTATGATGGAACAATATTTTTATTCTAAATCATAGTCTTTGTTTTGGAAAGGTTTATCTTGTGTTCTGTGTTTTGGAAGACTTGGATATTAATTTTCTGTTCAACATCATTCTTATCCTAACTATGAATACCTATGTTACCAACACAGTCCCATCATCATCATAATCAGTATACTGGCCTCAGGAGAGAAAACATGGATACTGTTTTCTATTAGAAGATTCATTTAGAGTGTGGTATGGAATGTTTAAATAATCAAAGACCATTTTTTCACATTTATACTTGTATACATGTAGGAAATAATCTAGGAAAAGATTAAATAGATTGGAGCTATCATTTCCTTCTTGGTTTGAAATGTTTCAGTATTGCCAGACTGATATAGTTCTGCTATCATGTCTAGACATTCAGTTGAGTCATATTTTAGAAGACTATTTCTAATGGATGAAGAGAGAAAGTCTCTAGATGTGGTTATATGCTGTTGTGAGATATGCAATTTTCTGTTGGAGTGATGTGCATTTTCCTGGAGTTGTTTGATGACATATATGCCATCATTGTACCCCTTACCAGAATAAAAACTAAATTAGGTTATGAGGAGTTGACTACCATAGAATGGTGGCAGCCTAGTTAATACGATGTTCATTAATACTTTCATTATAATGGATTCAATTTAGATACTGCTGTATGTATGTGTGTGGGTTTTGAGGACTCCATTTCAATTGTGCATTAATATGCAATAAACCCAATTTTTGTGATGTGTTTCTTATTTCAACCTTCTTTCATGAGATTGAGAAACTTGTTTTTAAATTCAGAGAGTATTCTATTTTCAAAAGTTCATCCTCAATATTAAGTAATGCTTTATTATTCTTTAGCTTTTTTATAGCTTTCTTGTTTTCCTCATCACTAGATCCATTGTTTACGTTTGAAGCCACATTTTAATGATTTTTAACATATGTATGTTCTATCTCCACAGTCATCTTTAGCTTAGTGTGGTCAGGGTTGAAATGTAACTCAATGTTTTTTGAGACCAGGATATTTCTTGTTTTGGTTTCAATTGTGTCATGAGTTTCCATTTTTGTCCACATTTCAACATTGGTGCTATTGAGGAATAGGCTTTCCAAGAGGCTCATTCACGACATTTCAGCAATACATGTAGTAAATTTGTAGAACTCTTTTTTTTTCTTCTTTTTTTCCTACAAATGATATAATTTTGAAGTATACTTTGTAACAGGAAAAACCTCTTGTATATTTTGACTTGTTGCATACTTTGAAAAATCATCACTGAGTAATAAAAGCTAATCATATTCCATTTAGCTAAGAAGAACATAAAAGTAAATAGAAAAATAGAATGTCTTCAATACTTATATCGTTTCTGTTCATGAAAATATAATAACTGGAAAAATAAAAACAGAATCTCTTAAAAATAATCAACAAAGTATATTTTTGCAATGTGTTTTCTAATCCATCTTATAAAAACAATTTACAACCTTATATTCTACATGTAAACATTCAACAGCAAAACAATACAGAAGTGAAATCTGACAAACATCACAAGTATTTTATTGAAATGTCATTTCTGAATGGAAAATGCATATCAAAGTTGGGTAAAAGAACATATGTTAAATTTTGTTCAATTCAATCTAAAGCTTTATGAGTGATTATTCTTTTTTTGTTTGGATAGAAAATTTGGATTGTTTTACAGGAAATGATAATGTCCTTGAAATTATAATCTGCCCTTTCCATATTCAATTTGCTAACTTAAAGTATGAGGCTGCAAAGTTCAAGTTTTTAATTCAAAGATTTCTACATTTCAGTTTTCAGATGAACTGATAAGTATTTTTTAGCAAAATAGCTACTTACACCAGTTTTAACTAATGTAAAAGGTGATTTTACTAAAAATGCTTAACTTAGAAGATATTAACATTAAATGTAAAGAAGTCACCATATGTATAGAAATATTATATTGGATTGAACTGATGAAATCTGATAAGATTTTTTTACAGCATTTTGAATAGATTTTGCTTTGAATTTAATGTTAAGCTAGATTTGATTAGCAAACAAGAAAGTATAATTGGTTTTATTAATATTTTAATGCTTAACATTGGAATATGATGATTACTGACAACAATAGCTTATTTAAAGTAAAACAGATACTAACAAAACTAAATGTTAACCACAAATATAAAAATTCCTAGATGGAATACAGATTTAATTAGAAAATTTAAAGAATTCACAGATGTGTTTTTATATTTATGATTATGAAAATATTAAATCAAGTATGTTAAAAAATATATAATGATGGAAAATTTGAACACTCTGAAGTATGTCAGTTTTGACCTCAGTATTGAATGTGCATGTTTGATGAAAGTAGATATAAAATTTTCAATGTACTTCATCCATTTTGTTATGTCTGTACCTAAACCTTAGACAATGCTGCAATAATGTTCAACATAGTAAAAGAGTCCAGTGAAAGCAGCTATCATGCTCCTTTTGTTTGATTAGAGCCATTTAAGAGGCATTGGATGTGAAACACTAATGTTGAGCAACAGTGGTTCTGAATTAACATTTAATGCATATATTTACCAAGACATTGAAAGGGTAATACTTACAGACCCTATGGCAACAACAGCACAGATCAGTGCCAATATGATCCCAGTAGTGCTAACATGGACTGCTGGGAATTGTTTACTTGCAATATGACAATGAACATATGTTTCTCTAGGCAGGCATCCTCTTATGTATCATCATTGTCATGCCTGTTACCAATGGTGTTGCAAGAGACTCACCTGAGGATCAAATGACACTCTCAGATGTTCAGTGATGAGGGCAAGTTTTGCTTTCATACAAGTGATAATTATTTGTGGGTGTGGCATATACCAGAGGAGCAACCTCTTTCAGACTGTCTCTAACATATAAATCCAATACCTGACATCCTGGTTTTTGTTACCCTAAGTTAAAATTCTCACTTAATGTCTGTATAGGAAATGTTGAACAGTACCATGTAAACCCCAAGAATTGTTTATCCTATTCTGCTACCATTCCTACAATAGGAACACAACATGTTGTTCCAGTAGGATAATAGATCCCCTTCCTATGAACTTTGTGCTACTGAACATACTAACTAATCAAGTTATTCAACAACTGCAGTGGTCAGCACATTTGACAGACCTTTCCCCTCATTGAACATGATGAATGATGTCATACTCATTTTGTTACCTTACATAAAACTGTTGCTGCATTGCATCAATAGGTACAAGACATGTAATTATTATTTATACAATTATATGCATGCAAGTGTACAATCTGTATTAAATGATAATTTAAGATTGTCCTCATTTTTTTTTTTATTAAATGATACACTGATACCAAATTAGATAAATTATAACTTCCTTACAGATTGCTTTTGGCTGATCTTTTATGTTAGCATCTCAGTTATCTTTCAAAATTTTGGCCATGATTTCAAGTAATGTAAGACTATACAAGTGAAAGGACAGAGCTTGAATTATATTTGGGGAAAAAATCAATGCTGTTGCCCCTCAAAATGGTGTATATTAGCTGTGAAATTGTTAATCAGAAAAAGAACAAGGCTGAAAATTATTGTATAGACATTTTGGGACTGGATTATTCTTGAAAACATAGATAGGAAAAGTACATAGAAAAGGATCAATATTTCACATGTAAAAAGGTGATGTGATTATGAAAAATTGCCAAAATATTATTGTAACCAGCTATTGCAAGTGGTGCCTAAAGTTTCCACATCTGCACAATAAGTATAATTCCTGACCTATAAAACCACATCCATATTTTCCATATTTGAGGATCAATCAAGTGATGACATTACTCAAGATCCAGGAACAGTTATCATACATACACACCCACACACACACCCACACACATACATACATACATATATGAGTTGAAGATTAAATGTAGATCAGATTAACATGTTTCACTTTTATTAAAGCTTCATCAGAGATCAAGACAGAAATGAAAAAGCAAAGAGACAGAATACTGGTATGTTATGATTTTTGGCTAGTTTTTAGTGGTCAGATATGTGTGTCACATGTATTAATGCAATAGATAATATATATATATATATATATATATATATATATGTGTGTGTGTGTGTGTGTGTGAGGAACATTTTGGATGTTTAAGTGTGTAATAGTGTATATGTAAAGAAATGCTTGTTTGTCTAGGTGCATGTTGGATGGCAAAATTAATTCATGTAAGTATATAAGTGTGTGAGGAATGTCTATAGATGTTACCTTCGTATATGTTGGTGAAATATAGCAAAATGTTGCAATAATTTTGTATTTGGTTGGATTTTTATATTCTCATGTATGTGTGTGTGGGGGTGAATATCTGTTGTCATCACTTCTGTGTGGGTCAGTGAAACAACAAGGTATTGTAATAATCATGTTTTGGTCATATATATATATTGTAATGATGGCCTTACCATTAACAAGAAAAAAAAAGGCACATGAACAACAAATGGAGATAAGATGTGGTTGAGATTTTTTTTTATCTTTCTGTGGTTTACAAAGTTTGGTCATTTGCACATTCTGGGAAATCATATATCAATCATAGGAGACTGATAGTTCATTCAGCTATATATGTATGGTGATTTTCTCCATGTGTACATCTTAACTACTAACTTGTGTTATACAAGTTAGTAGTTAAGATGTACACATGGAGAAAATCACCATACATATATAGCTAAGTGAGTGAGATATACATGTTGATTTTTATCCCATGTTTAACACCTAAGAGAAATATTCAATAAATTATTATATTGTAGTGGTTGAAAGTTAGTCTCTGCTGTTGGTTCATCACTGACTGAAGGTATCACATTTGATGAAAGCACCTTTGTGTTGCTGTTGATGTCCAGGGCAGTCATATAATCTGCTGAGTTTTGTTAAGCTGTTGTGCGTGAAATCAGCATTGGTTTTATAGTGAGTCAGTAGCTTAGAAATAGCTTTTGCAAAAACTGTGTGGGCCTTTTTCTGATTGCTCAGCAGAAAAATGTTTATCGTCCTGGTATTTTGGGGAAGTATTATGAAAGTGGGTGCATGGAGCTGAGCAAAATTAACATTTGTTTTGTTGTATAAGATGTGGATGTTGAAGTCATGAGCAATTCTGTTTGAGGTTTGAGCCAAAGAATTTGAGTTGCAACAAGTTGCAACAATATATGCATGCACACACACACACACAAACAAGAGAAAGACAAAGTGTGAATGAGCATGTATCCTTAGTAACATAGCCAAATGATGCTCATTCCAAAATACAAATTTTCATTGTAAAAGTTAAATGACAGTTTTCATTAAGTTGACAATATTATTTGCAAAAAAGTAAAAATGTTTCTTAAATATCAATTTTTTGCTAAATGCTAAATTATCACACTATTGAAACAGAAAAAAACTTATTCTGCTTTTTTTTTTTATATGTGACTTTCATTTTTTCTATATGTTATATAGACTAATATGTAAATATGCTTAAAAATGAATAAAAATTAAAGAAAATAAAAAAGAATAAAAATTGTTTATTTAACTTGCTTCCAAATTTTACTTTAACCTTTTGACTTAAAAAATGTTAAGCCAAACTAGTTTTTCTCCACTCACTTGGTCTGCTATTTTTATTTATTAGTTCTCATCCTATTTTAACATCTGTTAAGCATCAATTTTTGTAACTATCATCACAACATTCTCATGAAAGTAAGATTAAGTCTTAGAACTCACACCCACCTACATACACACACACAAAAAACTGTTTTTAAGTACATCAGCTAATGTAAAAATTTCCAGGCAAAATCATTACTTATATTTTATTATGTAACTGACTTGCAGAATGAAATTGATGTTGGTAAAACTTTCAAAATATATTCATATAAGCAATATATTTTTGTGCATATAATATCTTTCTTTGTTAAAAATACCGATAACTTATTTTGGGAGTATCAGGTATTATTATGAAAATGGTATATAAATTTAGATTTGTAAATAAATCCAAAAGATACTGACCATGTAAACATTAATCTCATTAATGTAATAATGCAATATGGACTCCTTGCTATTATGTAACTATCACCAGTCTTCCAACCACTGATTTTGTTAACTGTCCCATTACTTGCAATGGTTTTCTATTGCTTTCTAAAATTGAAGAAGGCTGAATGGTACTATGGCTGAGATGCGAGTATTGCAACCAAGTATGAGTGATATGGCAAGTTCAGATGTACATGATGTCATTGATGGCTCTTTAAGCTTTAGAGCAAATCATTAGTGTCACCAAGAAATAGTTTAGTATCATGGGTTCTGTGAATATGTAAGCAATTAGTTTTTTAGCTGAAAAGTTCATGGTTGTAAAAGTGAGGTTGTATTTAATGTTGCAGAACTTAGAGGATCCAATTTTGGCATAAGTGAAACTTGACACAAATATTACAAGAAAATGAGGCACTGTTTAGACAAGGAAGTAATAGAGGAGAGTTTTAAGTTTTCTAAAAAAAAAAAAAAAAATTTACATCATCCCAAAATCAAAAAAAAAGATAGATTAAATAAAGGATTCAGTTCAGAATACCATGTAAGTTAACCAGATTAATATACACCTGAGGAAGGCTGGAGTGCACAGTGGTTGAAATGTTGTGATAACAACAAAGATGAGGATAATAGTCCAAACATCAATAGTGTAAATAACGATAACTCTTCATGCCAGAAATTCAAAGAGAAATTTATTTGTAATTGTTAAAATAATAAAGACTCCATTAATATGTGTGGGATACAAATATTTATTTTGATTTATTCAATCTTTAAACTGTAGTCTCTATGTCCTGTATGAAGTACTCCACTTGGTCACTGTTTTCCCTGGGTTGTATTATAGTTAGTTTGCAGATTATTACATGAGAAAATGTGTGTACACACACACACACACATATATAAGTGTGCAGGTATGCAGAAAATAGAAAAGAACACGTTGGGTGCATAATCTGGAGTTCCTTAGTATTTTTTGTTTTTATTTTTAAGAAGACAGTGCTCCATACACAAGTAGAGCTTATATTATAATATTTTTTATTTAAAAATATGATTCCTTCGCTACATAAGAGTTCTCATGTTTCAAAAACGAGAGCTGAAACCATCCAAATAATTATTAAAATTTTAGGAATAAGCTATCTCTTGGTTTACATGTGTTTTTAGGCATGGTCCGTTATAACATTCGTTATTGTTTATGTGGCTAGGCTAGTTTTCTTCCAAGTGGTCAGAGAGTTAATTCTTATCTATAGATTCATCATCTTCTGAGAGGTTTTGCTAAGGTTGGGTAGGGTATCTATTTCAAGGCTAATGTTGGCGGTCATCCTCTAGTTAGTTCCCAGTGAGGGATAGCTTATTCCTAAAATTTTGCTTGAAGATGAAACAGGACTAAACACCTCAATTCAACTTAAAAACAGTCTTCTTAAAAATAAAAACAAAAATACTAAGGAACTTCGGATTATGCACCCAACGTGTTCTTTTCTATTTTCTGCATATCTGTGCACTTATACATACTAGCTCCCAAAGCAAAGTCGAAATCTCTGAACCTTTATTTTTAAAATAAGAACTTTAAAAATATGGAAAAATAAATTTTATTTCTCTGAAGAACAACAAACAGAATTATTTCACAAACTTTTGCAAAAACAGAGGAATTAATAAGAAGAATGAGATGGAAAGCATTCTTCTTCCTACGAAGGAATAACCTAACAAAAAAAAAGCATGAGGTTTCGTGGATTTAAAAGCAAAGAAAGTAGCACCATACAACAAAAACCTACAGGAATTCGAAAAAGACCTACTAAATATAATCAATAATATTTCCTTTCAAAAAAAGAAAAGCAACTTCCAGAGCGTCTGGACCAAATAGTCAAAAGCATAAACGACAGCGATAAAATACTAGTTAAATCCGATAAAACGGGAAACTTCTACAAATTGATGGCTGACAACTACAACAAATTAATTAGAAAAAAATTTAACTAAGACTTATAAAAAGCCCAGAATAACAATATAAATATGGTTGACAGTATCAATAGAACTAGTAAAATTATTACTGAAAAATTAAAAATAAGTGATAGAGTTGGCAAACTGGCTGAAAAGGAGTGCTACATCACTCTTAAGGACCACAAACACGGTTTTGAGGAAGACCCCACTACCAGAATGATAAACCCTACTAGACCCAACATAGAAAGGATAAGTAAAAAAATCCTGGAAAGGATCACTGGTAATATTTTTATTTTTATTTTTTTAAATGTATTGCTGGTAATTGTTTTTTTTTTTTTTTTTTTTTTAGAAAGTATTTTTGGTATTAAAACCTAATTTTACACTTTCATAGTGTTTTGATCCCAGTTTGGAGGTTAAATATTTGCCCATAGCAACAGGTGCTACCACCCTGGGTCAGGGTGGACCTGGGAACACCAGCAATTAAGAGGTGGTTCCACACTCCTCAAAATCTTCTGATCAGAGGCCTTGCTGTTGGACATACTTTATAATCATGCCCAGGATGTAATAACAGATGAAATCTACAACAGTGGGGGATATACTGGAAGACCTCAACAGATCTATCTTCATAGCTATGCTTAAGAAAGCAGGTGCAAATGAATGTGAACTCCACTGAACAATAAGCCTAATGAGCCATGTGACAAAACTCATCATCCATATTCTGATGAATAGACTCGCAGCAGAATCAGGCCAGAGATAGGATGAGAACAGTGTGGGTTTGTTAAAGACATTGGAACAAGGAACACAATATCCATGCTCAGAACATTATCAGAAAGATTGATACAAATGCAGAAAAACGTGTACCTATGTTTCATAGACTACACAAAGGCCTTTGACAAAGTATATCATGAGAATCTGCTGGAACTGCTCAGCAACCTTGATATATCCAGGAAAGATATCAGAATAATCAAGAATCTATACTGGCAGCAAACAGCATGCATCTGTATAGAGAACAAGTTCAGCAAATATTCAAAAATAGATAGGGACGTAAGGCAAGGATGAATCTTCTCACTTGACCTGTTCAACCTATACAGCAAGGCAATTCAAAGAGAACTGGAAACCCTGGTAACAAAGAAAAGAATACTGAGCTGTTAAGTGACATCTGTCCTTCTTTACAGCAGCAAATGTTGGATGATTTCCTCAGAGATGAAGAAGAGACTTGAGATGTGGTTCATCAAAAGGATGATAAGGATATCATGGACCGAGCATGTGATCAACGATGAGGTCTTAGAGAGGATGTAAACAAGGAGGTGACTTTATACTTAACATCAGGAAGAGGCAGCTGAAGTTTCTGGGACACATATTGAGGAAGGAGGGCCTGGAGAATCTGATACTCACAAGTTGAATAGAGGGAAAGAGAGACAAGGGAAAACAGTTACTGAGTGGAGATGGTATGCTGCTTAGTATGCTTGATGATATTGAGATAACCCAAAAGATTGGTAGGGTTAAAGGACTGCTGACAGACTTGGTCAATTCTTAATTAGTATCAGTAACTATAGGTTTCTCTCAGGTACTCAAGGATTAATATACTATCTTCTATTATATATAAACTGGGTTCTTCAATGTTGCTAAAGAATTTTCAGCATAATATCAAACTATAACTGAAGTGACAGGGAGTTTAGTTACTTGTTTATTTTTATCTAAATTTTTTAAATAATTATCAACATTATTATGCACAGTTCAGACTATTGTTATGATCTTAGTTGCTATTGGATATATGTTCACCAAATAAGTATGTTGTAAGCTAACATTCATCATATAATACCTGAATTTTGATTCTCACCAACTATACTGCATAAAGAAAAAGTTCTGCAGCTTAAAACATTGTACAGAACTCTTAAGTGGCAATCCAAACACATACCAACAGAAGATGTTCTGCATTAGAAACACTCATTAGAGTAATAACTATTCTACAACCATAATATTCATTTTTACAAGCAGAGATATGAGTTGAGAACACTAATGGGAGACAAAGCACATGGCTAATCATGTGTAGAGAGGAAAAGTGGTGGAGGACATCAAGCCCTGTGAACTGAATTCAGGATAATAGATAATTAGGAGTACTGGAAGATAAGGGAATTGAAGGAATCAACACATTTGCTCTGCTCTAATTTCCTCTGTAGTCCTTGAATGAGAATAAACACTATATGAGAAAGAACTATATTTTGAGAAAGAACATTAGACCTAAGACTAAAAACTTCTATCATCTCATTATACTAAAGGTAATGTAAATCATATACTCTAGTTCAGTTGAAAATTGAGCATTAGTTCTAAAGTTCCAAGTTTGTACACCAAATTGTTTTATGGGATACATAAAGGTGTTAATTAAGCAGATCTAATTACCAGACATTTGTGAGTTCAATCCCTGGATTTGGTATTGCAAAAATGTCATACTATGGTTCAGTGGAAAAAAAGGTGATGAATTAACTGATACATCTTCCAATATTGACTGGAATGGGAACAAACTACACTTGTGAACTGAATAAAAAGATCAGTTCAAAATGTCCATAAGTAAACTCCTGAAGGGCACTGTATTCAAAAACTTTCTTGATTACAATCAAGATAAAGACATTAGTTTCAATAAATCAGTGTATGATATTGTTATTCCATGTTCATAGTTATATTTTTTTTATACATTCTGTGCTATTACGTTAGGCAGTATTATTTCATGCACGTCACAAATAGTTTATCAATTCCACTGAACAATCTGGCATCTTGCAGTGAGGAGAAGGCTGTTGTTACAACTGGTATTTATTTATTTACTGAAATCATCAGTTTATTTGAACTTGATAACCTCAATAGAGGAAGTAGCCTAAAAACTGCTAAAACATTAGGCAGATGAATTAAATAAGTAGTTATTTTGGTTTATTAAGTAAAAAGAAAAGAATTGTAACATATTTTATCATTCACATTATCTTAATAAACTAAATCTTTTTGGAATTTGCCACATTTTTAACTTTTTTTAATATAAAAAATCAAACAGAAACTTTTTTTTTCATTTTCAGTGTTAGAATAAATTAAAATATAGTAATTTTGCCAAATTTAAACAAACATTTATTCTGATGAAATGTCAATATACATAGTTGCCAAAATACAATAAAAAGCAATCATTTTAAATGATCTTAATCAAAACTAAATGCTTTTAATGCCATCTAGTGATAAAAATTGAACATTTTTGCCAACTTACTAAAAAATAAGATAGATTTTGGAGAATTGAATACCATCCCAACTAAATATATTGATTATTTACACTATTTAGATGTGGACTATTGTTGTCATCTGTCTTGTTGTTATCACAATGTTTCAACTGTTGTGCTCCCCAGCCTTATTCAGTTGTATGGCAATTTGTATTGACATACACCTGGAGAGCGGCTGAAACATTGTGATAACAAGTAAGATGACAACAATAGCTTGTATGTAAATAGTGTAAACTCTTTAAAGTTTTCTCATTTTCTTTCACTCCCAGTAACCTCTTGCATCCTAGTGGCATTATCACCCTTGCTTGGGGTGAAATGATTAAAAAAATAGTGATAACTCCTCATCCCTGAAATTCAGACAAAAATCAAATATGTTGGGAAGAAAAATCATTTTAAACTGTACAAAACTATAAAATTATTATAATAATTTCACTAGGCTAAGGTTATGCAATAGTGACAATTGATAAAAGAGTATTAAATAAAAACAACTGAGTCTGATGAATTTTAAAAAAAAAAAAAAAAAAAAAAAGTCTTATTTTGTTTACAGAGAGGAAACTGTCTTGGATCCTAAAGGGCAAGAGTCACATAATATCTAAAGAGTATAAATGGCTGAGTCAATTTTATAGCAAACTATGACATTAAGACTCATAGTGAACTGCTTTGATCCAAGATGTCATCATTCATGGCGGATTGACTTTGGACAAGTGAGGAAGATTAACTATTTTGTGAAAATAATTAAAGTGGTGCCCATCTCATTGTCATTAATGGTAAATTTTGATGTTATCAACCTTTTTGTTATGAAGTAACAGTAGAGAAAACCTTGCTCATTCTACAAAACAAACTGGATAAAGATTTTCTCTTAAGAAATGTACCAACATCTAGGTTATCATTTTGTGTAAGCATACAATTTCATTTTGGATTCAATATATATGATATAGTGAAAGCCTAATTATGGGATTTCTCTTTGCATTTTTAACTTCTACATAGCATTTTTAATATCTTGCCTTATGCTTTACTCCACCAAGTGGATCTCCAGTGACCATCTCCACAATTCATTATAGAAAAAGAGGACAATAAGAGATTTTCTGTTTTAGATGTCTGAGTAATCCATACAGATGATAGTCATAGCACTTGTGTGTGCAATAAAACCAACACACAAAGTTATATTTAAATTTTTATTCAAACTATCCTTTCTGTGTAAAGAAGGGACAAGTTTACTATCTGTGGTAAATGTAAAATATTCCCTTCTACTTTTTCTTCCTGGCTGTAAAATGTCTGTTTTAATGGCTATAATAGTTTGCTTTTTACATCAATCAAAGATCATCAGCAGTGATCTTGAGAAATTGAAGGAAGACTTTATGGATATAAGAAGCATTTTGCGAAGTGACAACTATCCATCATATTATTTCTAAAGTGGAGAATAAAAAGATGAATTCCAGAAACACCACCTATTTAGTGACAGAAAGCAAATAAGGAACAGCTGAATGAATCCAAATACCCCACTTTTAATTGCTGGAACCCATTGGCAAAATTGACACTTTACTGAGTTGGCATAAGTGGGTTATGATTGTATTGAGCTTATTGTGCCATTTTTGTGCTGCCAGTTAGGGATTTTCTTCAATTACAATTCAGAGAGCTTGACTTTTGATTAAAGTTTGTTGTAAAATTCCATGACCAAAACTCAGTAAATCATTGCTGGCATTTCTTGAAACTTAAGATTTTATTTCCATAGACAAAGCAAATATTTTTTACTCCATTTGAAGCTAATGAATCCTTTTTAAACTCATAAAGAGTGCAGTGTCTCAAATCAGTCTCATGTACATTCATTTTTATGGGTTTTTATGAAAAAAAATATTCCATTTGCTATTAAATGTCCCTGAAAGAAAAGCAAAAAGATCAGCATCCTAACTTATATGCATAACTGCATAATCAAATAATTTCAAACATATCATAGAAAAACTAGTGACAAAACTCTCTTTCTGACATATGTACTATAAAATCTTTTTTAAATATTGAGAACATATGAAAATTATGCTGCACTACCAAAACTATTATAGTAACAGGTATATTATAATTTTTTATTCAAAAGAGGGACTAGTCTAAGTCTTAAAAACTAATTTTAAGAACATGAAGACAAGGTCAAATATGAACAAAGTTAAACATTAAATCAAAATGTATGTCTAGAAATCTAGCTTTATTTTTTCAAATGTTTGCATGGCTTTTGACCTTATTTGCATATGAATACATTATGCAAGCTACAGGAATATTCTTATTTGCATTATTCGTAATGATTTGTTTATATCTAAAGTAATCTAATTTTCTTTGCTTTTTAGGTAAGTTCTACCAAAGTTGTACAGGTTTTAATGAACGGTAAGTTAACTGGTAATTGTGTGTGTGTGTGTGTATATATATATATATATATATATATATATATATATATATGTGAGAAAATGACATAAGGTTTCTTTATATAATGTGGAATACTTGATAACAAAAGTGATAAAAATATAAGCAAAAAGAAAAAAAAATAAATGAAATACCCCCAAAAATATAAAAATAATTTTAAATTTCACTATCTCCTCTTCTTTGTGCATATGTGTAGTTACATAAACATCATTTTGGTCTGATGAAGTCCTAAAGTACAAAATGAGTGAGACAGAAAGTTTTTTTCACTTTGTCATTAATTTTCCTTTCATATATATTTCCGGATCCAAAGAAACTTTTGAACTAGTCTTGATTCCTTGCATACGTATTAAGAAGCTCCGCTTAAACACACATGAACATGGATAAAAAAAAAAAAATGTACATTTCAATTAATCACCACCGATACTTTTATAATATCCTTGCTTTTCTTTTCACTTCTTCTTCCTTTTTCACATTCTTCTCCTCCCTTTCTATTATACCCAACATCGTGCATTTGTCTATTTTTAAAAAAAATAATATAGTGTTCATTTGTTTAAAAAAAAATAAAATAAACAGTTAAGAGGTCATTTGATAAAAATTGGTTGAGAATACCTAAGATAGCAGATTCAACTGATCTCTTGATATATATATATATATATATATATATATATATATTCATGCAACCACAGGTGCATTGACAGAAGATCCAACTACCATAAAAGGAAACTTGACAATATGCACAAATTGGTACAATACAGGTTATCAACCAACTCCAGTAACAAACAAATATTCAACGATAATAAAATTTGATATAACAAAGCGCTCGAATGCAACAACCATAACATGAAACTCGAGTATGTAGTAAGAAATAACAACAAAGATAAAAATAAACTAAAACACCGCAAACATAAAATGGTTCAACCTACAAAAAACATAGATAATTATATATCCCAACATAACAATAATGTATTAAGTAAGCTCCCAAACAAAACACTAAATAATAATCATACTAAAAGTCAATGCAACTGCCATAAAAATGTATCCTGCCCAGTGCATGACTGAAGGCATAATATACAGAGCTAGTATCAATTCAGATGATGATGTTAAATATTACTTTGGATTCACCGAGAACAGCTGGAAATTGTGTTTTTACCATCACGAAATGAGACTATCAAATACAAAAACTGCAGAACACTTTCAAAATATGTTTGGTGATTAAAAAACCATCATAAGAACCCAACCATTAGCTGGGAGATAATTGTGAAAGCTAAGCCATACTTAAGTGAGACAGATGTAACTTGTGTTTGTTGGAGAAGCTTATTATATTAAAACACTTAAATAACCCTAACTTGCTGAACACAAGATCAGAATTGATATCTACATGTATCCAT